>QLTV01000603.1:260547-277774 GCA_003457575.1 Thermophis baileyi | reverse complement strand
TGCTCCAACACTGGAAGTTTTTAAGAAGATGTTGGATAACCATTTGTCTGAAGTGGTGTAGGGTTTCCTGCCTAAGCAGGGGGCTGGACTAGAAGACCTCCAAGGTCCCTTTCCAGCTCTATTCTGATTGTGATTCTGACTTTTCCCCCCATGGAGCCAAGGGCACAGAAGCATCCCTACGGCTCGGCAGGGAGAGGCTGCTCCAACACTGGAAGTTTTTAAGAAGATGTTGGATAACCATTTGTCTGAAGTGGTGTAGGGTTTCCTGCCTAAGCAGGGGGCTGGACTAGAAGACCTCCAAGGTCCCTTTCCAGCTCTATTCTGATTGTGATTCTGACTTTTCCCCCCATGGAGCCAAGGGCACAGAAGCATCCCTACGGCTCGGCAGGGAGAGGCCAGCCAGAGCCTGCCTGGAGCTGTGCCCTGGAATCCAGGAAGCGAGGGCTCTTCTGTGGAAAAGCCCAGCCTTTGCAACCCCCAAGAGCCCTCTGGGTCAGGTCAACCCGGCCTGCTAAAAAGGCTCTCTTCCTAGGCTTGGTCCCAACCACCCCTCCGTTGCCAGGGCCCTCGCACGCCAGACGCCCATTTGAGTTTCACATATATACATATACATATATATTAATCACTGTCCATTTTGAATACGTAGTGGAACAAGGAAACGTAAGAGTTCACAAGGTTGATACTGTATGGAATAAAACTATGGCTGAATCTGGATGTTCTTCTTTGGATGCCACGAAGCCCCCTCCCAGAAGGTAACAAGGAAAACCGGTCGTGGAGAGGATGCGTAGGGTCCCAGACAATCCTGTGAACTCTGCTCAAGCATCGCTTATATGCCACATCCTGGATAGAAGGCAGTGAACTGCCAATGATCTTTTCTGCTGTCCTCACCACTCACTGCACTGCCTTTCTATCTGAAATAGTAATGCTTCCAAACCAGACTGTAATGCAATATGACAGGATGCTCTCCATCGTCCCTCTATAGAAAGTGGTGAGGACAGGGGGGAAGGAAGATGTTTATTTTTATTTATTTCTCATCTTGTGTTTTGGTGCTTTGGAAAATAGTTTGACCCCCTCGTCTTCATAGGAGCCCTTCAAATATTGGAAGACTACTATCATGTTACCCCTAGTCCTTCTTTTCATTAAATTAGTCACTAGACATAAACAATTTATAAATTTATGTCACTAGACATAAACATTAAACACGGTCATCCCTATCTTCAAAAAGGGTGACCCCAGCCTAGTTGAAAATTACAGACCAATCTCATTATGTTGTGTCACATGCAAAGTCATGGAATCAACCATAAACCAATCCATTACCCTCTATTTAGAGACTTACTCTCAAACAAGTAGTTTGGCTTCAGAAAAAAACTATCCTGCAATCTGCAACTCTTACACTGCAAAAACATAAAGACTTCACAACTCGACCAGGGTAAAGCAATAGACGCAATTTATATAGACTTCTGTAAAGCCTTCGATTCAGTAGTGCACGACAAACTAAAACTAAAATCTTATGGCATTTCCGGATCCCTGCATAAGTGGATAGCTGTGTTCCTATCAAACAGGCAACAAGTAGTCAAAATAGGGAACGCCCTATCAAACCCTACACCTCTTAACAGCGGTGTCCCTAACCACAGCACACACAACATTTCCTAGACCGATTCTTGAATACAGCTCATCTGTCTGGAACCCGCACTGCATATTAGACCTTAATACAATTGAACGAGTCCAGAGATATTTCAAGAGAAAAGTCCTCCACTCCTCTGCTCGCAACAGAATACCTTATGCCACCAGACTCGAAATTTTGGGCTTAGACAACTTAGAACTTCGCCGTCTTCGATCCAACCTAAGCATAGTACATAAAATTATCTGCTACAATGTCCTACCTGTCAATGAATACTTCAGCTTCAACCACAACGATACACGAGCACATAATAGATACAAACTTATGGTAAACCGCTCCAAACTTGATTGCAGAAAATATGACTTCAGTAACAGAGTGGTCAATGCCTGGAATGCACTACCTGACTCTGTGGTTTCTTCCCCAAATCCCCAAAACTTTAACCTGTCTACTGTCGACCTCACCCCATTCCTAAGAGGTCTGTAAGGGGCATGCATAAGCGCACCAGCGTGCCTACCGTCCCTGTCCTAATGTTCCCTTTTATTCGTATTCATTTCATGTATTCATAGCTATGTTTATACTTATATCTGTTATCTAATACATGCTTGACAAAATAAATAAATAAAATAAAATAAATAAATTCCTTGACAAAAGAAACTCAAGTTCTGGCAGGTCCACTAGAGGGAGCCATGGCACCCTTGATTCCAAGAAGTGCCTTTCCAGTTTTCAAGCAGGTTCTAGGATAGGATAGGATAGGATGGGATAGGATAGGATAGGATAGGATAGGATAGGATAGGATAGGATAGGATAGGATGAGAAGAAAAGAAAAGAAAAGAAGAAAAGAAAAGAAAAGAAAAGAATAAACAGAGTTGGAAGGGACCTTGGAGGTCTTCTAGTCCAACCCCCTGCTCAGGCAGGAAACCCTATACCCATGATGGCGAACCTATGGCACGCGTGCCGGAGGTGGCATGCAGCGCCCTCTATGGGCACGCGAGCTGTCGCCCCAGTTCAGCTCCGCTGCGCATGCGCATGTGCCTCCCGCTGGCCAGCTGGTCTTCAGGTCTCTGCCGTGCATGCACGGGGGGTGGGGCGCTTGCGCTGGGTGGGGGCATGTGCAGGGGGCAGGGCATGGGGGCGGGGCTGTGGGGGGGTGCATGCATGGGAGCCGCGCACACATTGCATTTTGGGGGTTTGCACACACGCGCTTGCGCTTTGCGCACTCGGTCCGGAAAAGGTTAGCCATCACTGCCCTATACCATTTCAGACAAATGGTTGTGCAAGTGTTGGAGCATTCACAACTTCTGAAGGAAAGCTGTTCCACTGGTTAATCGTTCTCACTATCAGAAAATTTCTCCTTAATTCCAGGTTGCTTTTGTCCTTGGTTCATTTCCATCCTTTGCTTCTTGTCCGGCCTTCAGGTGCTTTAGAGAATAGGTTGACCCCCTCTTCTTTGGGGCAGCCCCTCAAATATTAAAAGACTGCTATCATGTCTCCCCTGGTCCTTCTCTTCACTAGACTAGCCATGCCCAGTTCCTGCAACCGTTCTTCGTATGTTTTAGCCTCCAGTCCTTCTTGGTTGCTCTTCTCTGCACTCTTTCTAGAGTCTCAACATCTTTTTTTACGGCATGGCAACCAAAACTGGACACAGTATTCTAAGTGTGGCCTCACCAAGGCATCATAGAGTCTCCAGTGTTTGCATGACTCAGCCCAAAATAATTTGCAATTATTTCCACCTCAGTCCCCAGGTCAGTCTGATTTCTGGTCAGTCTAAAGTCCCATCATCGGAGGCTTAATAATAATAATTAACTGAATTTTCCAGGAAAGGCCTGAAAAGATTATACTTTTCACCCGAGGCTGCTAAGATGTTTTTATGCTGCTATTTTTTTACGCTTTAAATGGTAAATTGGATGTGATGTTGGAAGACAGCGGTGACGCGATGCCTATATTCTGCGAGACAAAAGTCCAGTTTTTAAGAAAAGTCAAGGTGACAGGGCTTGGATGTGTGCAAAATATTAAGATATTAACGAGCAAAGCACATTTTGTCTTCATGTATCCTGCAAAGCTAGCCATTAAGACATGGTTGGTAAAGGTAACAGCTTAGTAATGTAATAGGCAGGTTGTCTTCAATGGGATTTCAGCCGCCTCCAGGCTAATCCTGTAATGTAGCTCTTGCAGCCTGTAATCCTTCCCAGTTAAGAGCTCAACTTAAATTAAATAGATTTATCTATTTCTTTTTATTCCAGTGATGAGTCAGTCAGGACAGTTCAGCTGAATAAGCAAAATGCTTTGGGTAAAATTAGCTTCCTTATTCAGATCCAGCACCTCAACCCCAACTCTACAATCGGTCCTGGGGCTGCAGGACTCAAAGGAAGTACAGGTAGACTTTAACTCAGCGGTGAAATCTATTTACCTTCCCTACTGGTTCGGAAGCGCTCGCTCCACTCACGCACACGTGCCCATCGCGTGCGCTTTTTCATTCTCTGCGCATGCGCAGAATGCTTTGCGCATGCGGAGAGGGTTTAAAACAAGAAAATGGCGACGTCCGGGTGGGTGGACGGAGCCTCACGCTGCCGCCGCTACCGGTTCTCCCAACCAACGGCGGCCGCCACTAACGGTACGCCTGGACCGCGCGAAACCGGTAGCATTTCACCCCTGCTTTAACTGCTCCATCACTGGAGGCTTTTAAGAAGAGACTGGACAACCACCTGTCTGAAATGGTATAGGGCAGTGATGGCGAAACTTTTAGACACCAAGTGCCCAAACTGAAAGGTGCACACGTGTGGGAACACACGCATGTGAGGACATGTGCGAACATGTGCATGCGCATACATGTGCATGCATATGCGCGGACATGCGCGCATGCACAGCCGAGACCCGAAGACCAGCTGGCCGGCGGGAGGCGGGGCATCCCAACACCGGCAGCGCGGCAAGAGATGAGATCTTTTTCTTTCATGAGCTTCTGTTTCGTCGTTTGCAGGGAAACAGAAGCTCACGAAAGAAACGCCACGGAGATCTGACCTGGGGCGACGGTGCGCGTGCCAGCAGAGAGGGCTCTGCGTGCCACCTCCGGCACGCGTGCTATAGGTTCGCCATCACGGGTATGGGGCCTCCTGCTTGGGTGGGGGGGTTGGACTAGATGACCTCCAAGGTCCCTTCCAGCTCTGTTCTGATTGATTGAAGTAAGGTGGTTCTCAACTGCTCCATCACTGGAGGCTTTTAAGAAGAGATTGGACAGCTGTTTGTGTGAATTGGTATGGGGTCTCCTGCTTGAGCAGGGGGTTGGACTAAGTGACCTCCAAGGTCCCTTTCCAACTCTATTAGTCTGTTATTGTTATTCTGACTTATGAGCACGATTGAGCCCAGCATTTCTGTTGCCAAGTGGGACAACTGAATTTTGCCCCATTTTACCTTATTTACCGCAGTTGTTAAGCGTATCACTGCAGTTGTTAGTGACACGGTCGTTAAGTGAATCTGGCTTCCCTGTTGACTTTATATAATAATATGTAATATAATAACAGACTTGGAAGGGACCTTGGAGGTCTTCTAGTCCAACCCCCTGCCTAGGCAGGAAACCCTACACTACTTCAGACAAATGGTTATCCAACATCTTCTTAAAACTTCCACTGTTGGAGCATTCACAACTTCTGGTGGCAAGTCGTTCCACTGGTTAATTGTTCTCACTGTCAGGAAATTTCTCCTTAGTTCTAGGTTGCTTCCCTCCTTGCTTAGTTTCCATCTGTAGCTTCTTGTCCTGATCTTTGTTGCTCTTCTCTGCACTCTTTCTAGAGTCTCAACATCTTTTTTACATCGTGGCGACCAAAACTGAATGCAGGATTCCAAGTGTGGCCTTACCAAGGCATTATAAAGTGGTATTAACACTTCACGTGATCTTGATTCTATCCCTCTGTTAATGCAGCCTAGAACTGTGTTGGCTTTTTTGGCAGCTGCTGCACACTGTTGGCTCATATTTAAATGGTTGTCCACTAGGACTCCAAGGTCCCTCTCCCAGTTACTACTGTTGAGCAAGGTACCACATATACTGTACCTGTGCATTTTGCTTTTCTTGCCTAACTTGACTTTGCTCATCAGAAAGTCAGAAAAGGGAATCACTGCGACCGTCATAAATGTGAGTCCGTGGCCAAGCATCTGAATTTTGATCATGTGACTACGAGGATGCTGCAATGGTCATAAGTGTGAAAAACGGTCACTATTTTCAGGACAGTTGTGACTTTGGACGGTCACTAAATGAACTATTGTAAGTCGAGGACTACTGAAGTCTGTTCACCTGTGCTTCCCGGACGTCCGCACTATTACTCGGACAAAGCAACCTTCCTTACATCGAGAAATGCAGAATACGTCTCTTTATCATTCGTCCACGTCATTTTGCAAGAACCACTGCCATTGTCCAGTCTGGGGTTCCCAAGAACCCCCCACCCAGTGCCCGCCTTGTTCCCCTTTCTGGGGCTGCTGATGGGCGAGATGCATCCATCTAGAGCAGTGTTTCACAATCGCGGCAACTTTAAGATGGGTGGACTTCAACTCCCAGAATTCCTTAGCTTGCAATGCTTGCTGAGAAATTCTGGGAGTTCACAGATCTTAAAGTCGTTGAAACACTACAGGTAATCCTCGACTTACGACCAGAATGCAGCCCAAAAAATTTCTGTTGCTAAGTGAAACATTTGTTAAGTAAATTTTCCCCATTTTACGACCCGGTTGTTAAGCGAATCACTGCAGTTGTTAAGTTAGCAACATAGTTGTTAAGTGAATCCGGCTTCCCCAGGGACTTGGCTTGTCAGAAGGTTGCAAAAGGGGATCGCGTGACCCCGGGACGCTGCAACCGTCATAAATACGAGTCAATTGCCAAGCATCTGAATTTCGATCACGTGACCATGGGGATGCTGCAACAGTCATAAGCGTGAACAACGTCACTTTCTTCAGTGCCATTGTAACTTCGGTCACTAAATGAACTGTTGTAAGTCGAGGACTAACTGCACTCTAGACAATTTCTTTCTCAGGATCATGTCCTTTTGTTTTAGCAAGTGAATGGACTAGATGTCCTTCTGGCCTTCTCTGTGCTCAAATCCTGAATTTCAGAGACTTAAAGTATCTTTTCCATGGCGTGTATCATCCACCAGCTTCCGGCCAGGTGGACCGTTTGAACGAGGACTGTCTAGAAAAGCTTCGACAACTATTTTTGTAAATAGTTCCGTATTACCGCCAAAAAGAATCCAAACAGAAAAGAAAAAATATCCCATCGTTTTTAATTATTATTCATCAAAGCCCAAAAGACATATCACTGACCACAAAGTCTCACACACCTAAGAACAAAAAAAAAAAATTTTTTAAAAAAAAAAAAAAAAAAAAGCAAAGAGGAAGAAACAAATATCTCTCGTCTCTTAACGGCGAGCACCCGAAACACAGTTTTGTAACGTTTACACGACAATATTCACTTGGCGATGGTCCAGGTTTTGTTTTTTGTTTTTAAAAAACAATACATTGGAAAAGAGGGGACGAAAAACACACGTAACACGTAACCACCGACACCCCACCCCCGCCGGACAATTGTCCTGCGCAAGACAAACCCAGGAGCATTTTAAGTCAATATGACCTAAAGGAGATCCAAAGAGACGGGTGAGGAGGGGGCATTAAATTCAAGGAGGCCAGTTTGGAGGGTCCGTGAAAGAGGCCCCAGCATTGTGTGCCCTCCTACATCGGGGTCACATTTGCAGTGGGGAATGGTCTTCCCCCCCATCTCGCCAGCCTCCCCCAGCCCTATAGCTGTCTCAATGCCTTTGCACATATATTTTTTTGGGGGGGGGGCAGGGGGTGGGAAGAGGAAGCCACAGCTGTTTTGCATTTGGAGGGGCATGAAAGACGTTCCCGCAATCGCAGGAGGCTGAGAGGTGGATTGATTGCTCTGGCCCCACAACCCAGCAGCCTTCCCCCATGTCCATGTGCTCTTCCCCCAGTTGGCCAGGCTCACCCCCTCCCTTACAAAGGAAGCCCCCCCCCGGACCCTCCGATCGATTGCCAGCCGTGGGGCACAGCTGCCCAGGCTCCAGAGACGGAGACCAGCTGCGTCTCGCGGGAACGGGGCAGGAAGAAGGGGCCGTGCCCAGTCTCTTGGGGGGAGGAGGGGCTTAGGACGCCCGGTCCGGTTCTGCAGGGCGGATCTTGATGGCAGCGGATCGCAGGGGGTAGTAGCGCCCTCTCCAGGTCTTCCAGAAGATGCCTTGCTTTCTCTCGTGCCGCTGCCGTGGGATGGACCGGAAGTATTTGCCGTTCAGGTTGACGTGGCCGCAGTAGCTGAACCACCAGCCTCCTGCCAAGGAGAAAAGGGGCAGAAAACAGGGGTCAGCCAGGCACGTAAGCCGACTGGGGGGGGGGGATGCCCTTCCGAGACCCCAATAGGGGAGCACCTCCGTCGACGGGCCAGAGGGAAAGATTACAGGCAGTCCTCGACTTACGACCACAACGGAGCTCCAAAATTTCTGCTGTTAAGCGAGACATTTGTTGAGTTTTGCCCCATTTTACGACCTTTCTTGCCACCGTTGTTAAACGAGTCACCCCAGTTGTGAAATCAGTAACAAAGTTGTTAAGGGAATCTGGCTTCCCCCTTTGATTTTGCCCGTCAGGAGGTCAAAAACGGGGCTCAGGTGACCCTGGGACACTGCGTCAATATGAAGCAGTCGCCAAGGTTATGAATTTTGATCCCGTGAGCATGGGGGATGCTGCTGGGTCGTAAGTGTGAAAAACGGTCGTAAGTCATTGTTTTTCAGTGCCGTTGTAACGTCGAACGGACACTAAACGAACTGTTGTTAAGTCGAGGACTATCTGTATATTCCAAACTGGGTCAGAAGCTTTGAGAAGATTTTCTCAAGGGTTCTTTGCAAGCATGATGGGCAGTTCTCGAGTTACGGCCACGGGAATCAAATCATTACATTAAACTCAACTCAACTCAAAATTAAGAAATAAAACAAAATATGTCAGACTCTATGGACCACGAGGTCTTTTTCTGCCGTCCTCTTTCTAGGTTTCTAATTTCCGCCGCTAAGCAAGGCGGTTGTTGAGCGAGTCACACCCAATTTTATGACCTCTGATGCCACAAATGTTAAGCAAAATCACTAAGTGACTCACACGGTCGTTAAGCGAATTTGACTCCACAACCCACCCACCCCGGACTTTGCTTCTTGGAATCTGGCTGGGAAGGCCACAAATGATGACCCCATGGCCGGGGGGAGGAGGGGGGGAAGAAATGCGGCAACGGTCGTAAGCCTGAGGACCACTTGCAAGACCACTTTTTTCAGTGCTGTCGTTACTTCGAACATTCACTAAACGAATGGTTGTAAGTCGAGGACTAGTTACGTTTACCTGTAATCTTCCTGGCAACCTGTCTCCTTGTTATGGGATAACAAGTCCCATCATTCTAACCAGAGTACTTCCGGGTAGCTAACCAGAGTACTTAGTAAAGGAAGTTAGAAACACAAGAAAACTCTGCCCTTTTGAGTTTTTAATTTTACAGGTAGTCCTCGACTTACGACCACAAATGAGCCCAAAAAATTTATGTTGATAAGTGAGACATTTCTTAAGTGGCTTTCGCCCCATTTGATGATTTTTCTTGCCACAGTTGTTAAGTGAATCGCTGCAGTTGTTAAGAGAGTAAAAACAGTTGTTAAGTGAATCCGGCTCCCCCCATTGACATTGCTAGTCAGAAGGTCGCAAAAGGGGATCATGTGACCCCCCCCGGAACACTACGATCGTCATAAATACGGGGCAGTTGTCAACTGTTCGAATTTTGATCACGCGATTGTGGGATGCTGCAACGGTCGTAAGTGTGAAAAACGGTCATAAATCCCTTTTTTCACTGATGTTGCAATTTGGAACGGTCACTAAATGGACCGCTGTAAATCGAGGACTACCTGGATTTAATTTTTGATTTTTAATTTAATGAGAGAGAGAGAGAGAGAGAGAGAGAGAGAGAGAGAGAGAGACCCTAAATCATTCTGGGTCTCTGCTTGGTGCTCAACCTTCGCCTGCCAGCAGAGGGTGGTCGAATAAGTCAAGATGGCGGCCGCATCGCTGCGTTCAAAGCTCTGCCTGCTTTTTACGACGGGCCTCAAGCTTCAATTGCACACTCAATTCTCAGAGTTTCTCAACCCTGTCTGTTATGTATTGAATATATAGAGTTGTGTTAAGCCCAGCTAAAGTGAAACTAACCTTTAGATGACCCTAACTGTTAACTCCAACTGTTTTGGAGGGAAACTTAGAACATTCATATTTGGGCGGGATTATGATTGGTTAAGGCCCTGTGGGCCCAGAGTATCAATTACAGGCATTTGCCTGCTGTTCCTCAGTTCCAGTTTTGAGTCAATAAATGCTGTTGTAGCCATGCTGGTCTGCTTCTTGCCTACTGCGGCCCACGACACAATACTGTCCCCTTTAAGAGGAGCGGACTTCAACTCCCAGAATTCACCCTCAATTCTGAATTCTGGGTCAGTTTCTCAACCCTGTCCCCTTTAAGAGCAGAGCTGGCTGGGGAATTCTGGGAGTTGAAGTCCGCTCCTCTTAAAGGGGACAGGGTTGGGAAAAAAAAGGTGTTTGCTCCGTCCGCCTCCGCTGACCTGAGAGGTGCTTGGCGCAGTTGGTGTCACTCTTCAGATCGTGGTCACGATCCCGCGTGGAGAAGGGCAGCTGGGGGAAATCCCCCATGGCGCTCTCCAGCTCCCCCCGGATGGGTCCCAGGAGGCTGAGGGTGTAAGCCGTCTCCTCCCCGCCCAGCCGGAAGAGAAAGTGGGCTTTCTGAGCGTTGCCTTCCCAGTCTCGCAGCTCGAACAGCAGCTGAAAGCGCTTCTCCTTCACCATCCGGTGCATCTTCTCCAAGCCTAGCCAGAAATCTCCTAAAAAAAAAGCAGAGAGACATGGGGGGGGGGGAAAGTTGGTTTGGGAGCTGCCAAGACGGACAGCTATACAGCAGTGGTGGGATTCAAATTGTTTTTTTACTACCGGTCCTGTGGGCGTGGCTTGGTGGGCATGGCGTGGCTTGGTGGGCGCGGGCGTGGCTTGGCCGGCATGGCAGGGGAAGGATACTGCGACATCCCCATTTCCTCCCCACTCCAGGGGAAGGATACTGCAAACTCCCCATTCCCTCCCGATCAGCCGGGACTCAGGAGGCAGAGAATAGTTGGGGGCGGGGCCAGCCAGAGGTGGTATTTACCGGTTCTCCGAACTACTCAAAATTTCCGCTACCGGTTCCCCAGAACTGGTCAGAACCTGCTGAAACCCAACTCTGCCATACAGAGAAAAGTCCTCGACTTACAACCGCAACGGAGCCGCCCCAAATGTCTGCTCTTAAGTGAGGCATTTGTTACCTCGAGTTTCGCCCCGTGTTGCGACCTTCCCTGCGGTTAAGGGAATCGCTGCAGTGGATAAGTTAAGTCACCCGGTCGTTAAGCGAATCCGGTTTAATCCATTGATTTTGGCTTGCCGGAAGGTCTCCAAAAGGGGATCGCGTGACCTCGGGGATGCGGCAATGGTCGTAAACACGAAGTGTCCGAATTTTGATCACACGATCGGGGGGGGGGGAAGGCTGCAAAGGTCGCAGCTGTGGAAAAAAAACTGTCCTCAGTACCATTTTTCAGTGCCGCTGTAACTCTGGTCGCTAAATGAACTGTTAGCTACAGATAGTCCTTGACTCTCTGTATAGTTAGTCGCCGACTTATGACCACAATTGGGCAAGAATCTCCATAGCTTAGCAAGATGGTTGTTAAGTGAATTGCACAGATTTCACGGCCTATTCTGATGTGGTTGCTAAGCGAATCACCTGGTTGCTAAGCAAATCCAGCTCCCTCCAGTGATTTTGCATGTCAAAACAGTCTGGGAAGGGTCATAAATGGAGATCACCTGTGACCCCAATCATCGAAAAGACAATGCTGGTTGCCAAACGCCCAAATTTCGATCCAATGACTGTGGGGATGCCACGATGGTCATAAGTGTGAGGACCAGTCGTAAGTGTGAGGACCAGCCCTAAGTCACTTCTTTCAGTGCCGTTAACTTCAAACTCAACTAAACAAATGGTAGGAAGTTGAGAACTATCTGTTTATCGATGTTTTAACTCGATAAATAAATTTTGGGAAATTGATGAATGTGAAGCGGCTTCAAAGCTTAGAATCGTCAAATCTCGGAGCTGCTGCTGGATGCCTTCTCCAACCGGGTGCCCCCCTCCATGTGCCAGGCCAGCCGCCTCCTGGCAGGAATTCTGGGGCAGGGGTGGTCACCCCCTTCACCCACCTGTCAGATTTCCAAAGCCGTCTTTATAAGCGTCCCAGAGTCGGTCAAAATCCACCGAGCCGTCCAAGCGCCTCTGGATCACAGTCCAGCCGCCGTCCTCTGCCAATAGATAGAGCAGGACTAAGGGCACCGCCGAAGGGGCAAGACCCCGGCTTGGCTTCTGGGCAATTTACCCTGCCCACCCCCTTGGAATTCCGTGCAATTGCCCCCCCTTCCCAAAACACAGACAGATTCCCTCCACTGATTCTCTGATTTGATTGTGTGTATGTATGTGTATATGTGTATATATGTATGCATGTATGTATGTATAAACACACACACACACCTATTCTATTCCATATTTCTATTCTATTCTATATTTCTATTCCATATTTCTATTCCATTCCATTCCATATTTCTATTCCATCCTATTTCATTCTCTTTTCTCTTCTCTTCTCTTCTCTTCTCTATTCCATTCCATATTCTATTCTATTCCATTCCCATTCCATTCCAACTTATTCTATTCTTATTAGATTCTATTCTTATTAGATTCTATTCTTATTAGATTCTATTCTTATTAGATTCTATTCTATTCTATTCTATTCTATTCTATTCTATTCTATTCTATTCTATTCCAACTTATTCTATTCTGTTCTGTTCTGTTCTGTTCTGTTCTGTTCTGTTCTGTTCTATTCTATTCTATTCTATTCTATTCTGTTCTGTTCTGTTCTGTTCTGTTCTGTTCTGTTCTGTTCTGTTCTGTTCTGTTCTGTTCTGTTCTATTCTATTCTATTCTATTCTTCTATTCTATTCTTCTATTCTATTCTATTCTATTCTATTCTATTCTATTCTATTCTATTCTATTCCTTCTGACTTTTTTTTTACAGTGGAAGCAACGCGCACATATACCCCACTCTCTTTCCAAATCCAATCAGCCTGCTCCCAGCTGTACAGAGATTTGAACCCAAGACTCTGCTCCCCAGCCGAACTTACCCATGTCACAGAAGACTTTGAAAGCCGGGGCTCCGGGGGGCTGGATCTCAAAGACCCCGCTGTTCTGCTGCCCCTCGAGGAAGAGGTCGTGACAGCTGGCCGGAAGCTCTACAAGAGAGGGCAGGAAGCAAGATCGTCAGGATGGAATAACACGCGTGTTACGGAAGTCGGTCTGCGGACTGAAGAGATTCGCTTGCGAAGGAGGGAGGATTTGGGGCCAGTTGTGATCCGTAGGGTGCAGTTCCACAGAACCTTTTACATGTTTTAATAGACCACAGAACGGATCACTTTGCTTACATACGTGATCAGCTTCAAGGCTGAAACATTTTTGGCTGCTTTGCTTGTCCTCGACTTATGGCCCGCAATGGAGCCCAGAAGTTATTGTTGCTCAGTGAAAAACGTGTTAAGTGAGTTTTGCCCCATTTAACGCAAGCGAATGGCTGCAGTTGTTAAACGAGTCACACCGGTTGTTAAGTGAATCTGGCTTCCCCACTGACTTCGCCTGTCAGAAGGTCGCCAAAGAGGATCACGTGACCCCGGGGACGCTGCGACCGTCATAAGTGTGAGTCAGTTGCCAAGCATCCGAACGTAAATCACGTGAGCACGGGGATGCTGCAAGTGTGAAATTAAGTGTGAAGATCGGTCATAAAGTTACTTTTTTCAGTGCCGTTGTAACTTCAAACGGTCACTAAGTGATCTGTCATATGTCGAGGACTGTGTGTACAAGGCCTTTGCAACTGCAGATATTAAAACCCAAAAATCCAGGCGCTGAAAAAGTGAAAACTGGAATTCTACTCAGTGCCAGAATCCAAACTGAATCATTTTCAATGTGAAAGTATGAATACATACAGGTAGTCCTCGACTTATAACCGTTTGAGGCTACAACATCACTGAAAAAAAATGACTCATGAAAGTTTTTCACACTTACGACGGTTGCGGCCTACCCGCGGTCCCGTGATCAGAATTCGGATGTGGACTCATATTTATGACGGTTGCGGTGTCCCGTGATCCCCCTTTGCGACCTCTTGACCAGCAAACCCAATGGGGAAGCCCGATTCACTTAACAACCGTGTTGTTAAGTTAATAACGGCAGCGATTCACTTAACAATTAAAAAAAGGTTGTAAAATGGGGCAAAACTCACTTAACGACTGTATGGCTTAGCAACGGAAATGTTGGGCTCTATTGCGATCGTAAGTCGAGGACGAACTGTATAGAAAGGGGAGATGATAGACTCAACGCTCCTGTTCGTTTTCTTTGAACTGTTTGCGTTGATGAAATATTTTCAGCGTTATAATAATCGGCTTATTTTGAAAGAAAAGGATATGTTATCCGGACTATCAATTTGTTAGCAAATCGAAGGCCAAACTTTAATGTTGCTCATTGACATAATTTTACAGACTCCTTGTATAGTTATGCGCAATTAAAAAATAATAATAATCATCATCGCTTTTTGGGAATGAAGCCTCATGGAGCCACGAGGAGGAAACGAGATTCAGCGTGGGAGTTCAAAATGCAAATTAATGCCACCACCCTCCCCAGTTTGTGCATCCGTGTAAACGCTCCCGTTTCACACAGCGCCTTTCGTGTTATTATTATTATTAATTAAATTGCTGCATTATTATTATTTATTAAATTGCTGAGGTTTGTTGCACAACCCTCAGTGCTTAATTGGTTTCCCGAGATCGATCGACCTTAACCCTGAAGCTCAAAGCTCAAAGTTGGGGGTGCAAAATTATTTAACAGGATCCCCATGGAGTTAGATTGAAGATCGCTGGCATTCTGGCGCTAAAGACATCTTAAGATCAGGAGACGCTGCTCTTTCGTTCAACTGCCTCGGTTATCACTCCATGCCACTCTATAAGGCCTTGGTAAGGCCACATCTGGAATCCTGCACCCAGTTTTGGTCGCCACGATATTAAAAAAAAGACGTGGAGACTCTAGAAAGAGTGCAGAGAAGAGCAACAAAGAGGATTAGGGGACTGGAGGCTAAAACATATGAAAAACGGTTGCAGGAATTGAGTACAGGTCTAGTTTAATGAAAAGAAGGACCAGGGGAGACATGATAGCAGTGTTCCAATATCTCAGGGGTTGCCACAAAGAAGAGGGAGTTTAATTTATTTTCCAAAGCACCAGAAGGCAGGACAAGAAACAATGGATGGAAACTAATCAAGGAGAGAAGCAACCTGGAATTAAGGAGGAATTTCCTGAAAGTTAGAACTATTAACCAGTGGAACTGCTTGCCACCAGAAGTTGTGGGTGCTCCAACACTGGAGGCTTTTAAGAAGAGACTGGACAGCCACTTGTCTGAAATGGTCTAGGGTCTCCTGCCTGAGCAGGGGGTTGGACTAGAAGACCTCCAAGGTCCCTTCCAACCCTGTTATTCAGTTCAGAGGGATTTGTTCCCTCCCCCCACCCATTGCATGAGCAGAAGAATTTCCTAGAGGCTTTGTGGCATGTGCTGACAAAACAATATGGCTTCCAGTCTAACAGGGTTGGCATTTTGACACAGCGGAGAAGCGAGGAGGGATCGAGCCCAAAGGCGGCTGCGGCATTAAGGGACAGCCACAAAATTGAGGAAATGCAGGAGGGCACGCAATGAAAAGAAGAAGAGTGTGTGTGTGTGTGTGTGTGTGTGTGTGTGTGTATCCCTCATTCTCTGTGTGTGTGTGTCATTCTGGCATTCTCTATCTCTCTCAATCTCTCTCTTTTTCTCTCTCCCTGTGTCATTTTCTCTCTCTCATTCTCTCTCACTCCCTCATTCTCTCCTCTTTCTCTCAAAATCTCTTATCTATCATTCTCTCTCAATCTCTCTCATTCTCTCTCTTTCTGTCATTCCACTCTCTTATCTGTCATTCTCTCTCAATCTCTCTCTTTCATTCTTTCTTTCTCATTCTCTCCTTCTTCCTCTCTCATTCTCTCATTCTCTCTCTCATTCTCTTTCTCTCCCTCTCTCATTCTCTCTCTCTCTCTCTCTCTCATTCTTTCTCTCTCTCTTTCTCTCCCTCCGTCTCTCTCACACACACACTGACACACTTGCAAAAGACCGAGACAAGAGACCAGGCCTGTTTCAAATCGCTTGCCATGATGACTAAGAAACCCGGAGGTACGCAGGGTGGGCCGTTGCAAGGAAACAGAGGCACGTCCTGTGTGAGTTCTAGAAATTCAGCTGATCGTCCCGTGGTGGTTTGTCACAACTGCTGAAAGTGAACATTGGGGGTGCAAGGACACCCCCCTTCCCCCCCCCCAGAGATAGGGCTGCCTTGCTCCCTTCTCTGCTCAGACGAAAGAGCAAAATTGAGGATGGGCATCGGACTAAAAAGACGGCGGGATAACCAAACTTGAGCTCCGCCTTCCTCAACCAGGTGCCATCCAGATGCCTGGTCTGTGCTGGAAAAGGCTGAGCAACTTTTTTCGGGAACGCCGGGTGCGGAAGTTGCCACATCGAGAAAAAAGGACCTGTTAGGAAAGGCTGAGCTCGGTGGGTCCTTGGTGCTCTCTAAGCCTGAGGATTTCCTGGCAGACCTTCCATTGGCCAGCTAGGTAACGTCACCTGTGCTGGTCTAGCTAGCATCCTAGCAATGATGATGTTACCTAGTTAGGTCATGCAACGTCTGCAAGAAAATCACCAAGTTCAGAGAGCACCAAGGACCCCACAGTCGTCCTCCTCCTTCCTCCATCCCTTCTAGCACTGATGATGTTACTTAATTGGGTCATGCAACGTCTGCAAGAAAACCACCCAGCTCAGAGAGCACCAAGGACCCCACAGTCGTCCTCCTCCTTCCTCCATCCCTTCTAGCACTGATGATGTTACCTAGTTGGGTCATGCAACGTCTGCAAGATAACCACCCAGCTCAGAGAGCACCGAGGACCCCCACCGTTCAACCCTGAGCTACAAAGGTTCTTTTCTATGGGTAAAACTGAGCATGGGTGCCGGTTCTCCCTTGCCCAGAAGCATTCAGCTGAGCCAGGCTGAAAGCTGCCCCAAAGCACCCTCCCTAGTCAACCAATGGCAACCTGGGTCTGCGTCCAAAGCCCTCTGCACATGCTCAGAAACGTCCGGCTCATTCATACCCCAGGTATGCAAGAAGGCACAGATCACGAGAGCGTGTGCAAAGCCTGATTTGGGGTGCCGGGAGACACACACACACAGACACACACACACACACACACACACACACACACACGCAGGCTGGCTGGCTGGCACAGCTGGACTTTGCTTCAGGCCAGCCCAGCAGCTGCCAGGGCGGGGCAGGACAGGTGGGCAATGGGGCAGAAGGGTGAGAGGGAGGGACGTGGCAGGGTGGAAGGGGACTTTGCCCAGGGCAGCCCAGAGCAGATGGGGGATGGAG
>QLTV01000603.1:178297-190883 GCA_003457575.1 Thermophis baileyi | reverse complement strand
TTTTAAAGGTATTGTATGTAATGTGTATATGTAGTGTATGTAATGTAAACCGCTCCAAACTCGACTGCAGAAAATACTACTTCAGCAACAGAGTGATCAATGCCTGGAATTCACTACCTGACTCTGTGGTTTCTTCCCCAAACCCAAAAAACTGTAACCTTAGACTGTCTACTGTCGACCTCACCCCATTCCTAAGAGGTCTGTAAGGGGCGTGCATAAGCGCACCAGCGTGCCTACCGTCCCTGTCCTACTGTCCTATTGTCCTCATCTATCTGTATTCACTTTGATTATGTTTATGTTTATACCTATACCTGCTATCTTGTACATGTTTGACAAATAAATAAATAAATAAATAAATAAATAAAGTTGAGAACTACTTGTAAACTCCAAGCGCTGCCCACACCTGTTTGGAGCTCAAATCATTTCACGCATCTTTACACACACACACACACACACACACACACACACACACACACACACACACACACACACCAGGCAAAATCTCTCGCTCGCCATTCGGTCTGGCCAGACCGGCAACTCACCAGAGGTTCCAACGTGCTGATCTCTTTGATTTTATTCCCGCTGAGGTTCAACTGCGTCAAATTTGGTGTTTTTTCCGCGAGGACTTCCAGCCCGCCCGAAATACGATTGTCGCTCAGCTCCAGCTGCCAAAAACAACAACACGGCGGCTCCAGATACTCCGGAACAAAAGCAGGAGACGATAGTACCCCTCTTCTCCTTCAATGTGGATTATGCAACACAGCCTTTCCCCCCACCCCGAGAACGTCCCTCCCCACTGCATCGGATCGGGGCAGGGTTTTAAAAAAATTTAAAAAATCAGATTTTTATCAAATTTATTTTAATAAAATGCTTTTGGAGTAAAACACTATCTAAAGATAGTTTTCTATTTAAGATACATTAATAATCTAGTTTATTCAGCATGAAATGGAACTTAGTTATGTAGCATGAGGCTGTGTATTCTGCAATATTGGGACTGTCGGTGAGTCAACCGCAGGGCAGAGGAGGAGCCGCTGAGGGACAGAGATGACAGTTGCTCTTTAAAAATTACAATTTAAATCAAGTTGATTTAAATCAAGCCTTTTTTACTTTTTTACTAGTGATTTAAATCGTGATTTAAATCGACTTGTTTTAAATCAAATCCACCCTGGATTGGGGCTTCACAAAGACCCCTCTGGAGCTGAATTGGGGCCCCTCCGCTTAGAGAAACACACACACCCCTTTCACTTATTTATTATGCGACTCTGCTAATCCTTCAACCCTCCCAGATTCTAGGCTCTGGGCCATTAAGAATTACATTTTTAAAACAACGGTGGCTTCAAGTTTCTGATGACTAGGATCCGCCCTGAGAAAAACAAAGACATTTCCGTGGTTCAAAACTGCCACCAGCCAAATGGGATGGGACCGAAAGGCTAGCCTCCGCGTGAGGCACCCCCTCCAAAGGGGAATTCCGCTCCCTACCCAGCCCACTCTAAAGATGGGCAGGTATGGAAACTGAATAAATAAAAAATAAAAATAAAATAAAATAAAAAAAATAAAATATATAATAAAATAAAAAATATATAATAAATAAAATATGATATATAATTTAAAAAATAAAAATATATAATAAAGTAAGGAAAATAAAATATATTGGAGTATAAGATGCACTTTCCTCTCACCCCCCCCTTAAAAGTGGGTGAAAATTTCAGTGCATCTTATAGACCGAATACGGGCCCATTTTTGGGCTCCCAAACCCTCCGCGTGTTGCGTTTTTGCCCTCCTCGGCCCCCAGAAGCACTCTGCAGGCCCAAAATGGGCGTGTTTTTGGCAAAAATGGGACGCGCAGAGGGTTCGGGAGGCCAAAAATGGGCCTGTTTTTGGCAAAAATGGGACGCGCAGAGGGTTCGGGAGGCCAAAAATGGGACTGTTTTTGGCCTGCAAAGTCCTTCTGGGGGCCAGGGAGGCTGAAAACTTTTTTTTCTTGTTTTCTTCCTCTAAATCTAGGTGCGTCTTATAGTCCAAAAAATACGGTAAATAAAAGATATAATAAAATACAAGATACAAAAAGAAAAAATATATAATAAACTAAATAAAAAATGTACAACATATAAAATATAAACTAAATAAAATAAAAATGTATAATAAACAAAATACAATACAATAAAATATATCAAATAAAATATGAAAAATACAAATATGTAAGTTAAATAAAATAAATAAAATACAAAAAAATAAAATAAAGTATGGAAAAATAAATATAACAAAATAAAATAAATAAAAAATTGGGGTAATGGAGAAGTCAAAGGCAGCAGAGGTGAACAAAAAAAATCAGGGAAGATTGTTTAAGAGGACACAGATGGATTACGGGGCCCCATCTGTTCCCCCACCAAATCTTGCAAAAGGAATGATCGAGAGCAGTGTTTTTCCAATCTTGGGGGACTTTAAGAGGTGTGGACTTCAACTCCCAGAATTCCCCAGCCAGCCATGCTGAAGTTGAAGTCCACACCTCAAAGCAAACAGCAAACTATTTAAAGCAGGGGTGTCAAACTCAATTTCATTGAGAGCGGCAACAGGATTGTGTTTGACCTGGGGGGGGCATGGCCAGCTGGACGTCACTAGTGTCGGGGGGCGCCTGTGGTGACCCGAGCGCTTTGCCAGTGAAAACGGGCTCCCGAGCTCTGTTTTTGGCTGCGACAGCCTCCTGCGACCCTCTGCCAACGAAAACGGAGCTCCGTTTTTGATGGCAATGGCACCGTGGACCGGTCCTTCACTGTTTCCAGAGTGGCCCCATGGGCCAGATCTAAGCATCCTGCGGGCCGGATCCAGCCCTTGATTTTGACACCCCTGATTTAGAGCAAACAGCCCACTGCAAAGTACAAAAGCCGAAAAAGCCCCTAAACTCAGATCCGGCTCAATACACACACACACACACAATTTTTGCAGCCGGTCCTGCCCCCAGGTGCTCACCTTCCGGAGTTTGTTAAGCTTGGGAAGGTTAGAGATGGAGAGAAGTTGGACGTTGATCATGCTCAGGAATTCCAGGTTTTCGAAGTCAGAGGAGAGCCCGCTGATCTTGCCATCGTCCGAGCGGCAGTTGTCCAGCACCAGCTCCTTCACCTAGGAAAGAAAGATGTTCAAAGTCTGGCTCCCAGAATTCCACCGGGCAAACAGCTAGGGGATTCTGGGGGATGTGGTCTAATCTATTTTGGGGGAGGGACTTTCAAGGCAGCTCCCTCAAACCTCCCGGAACTCACCGGGGACACAATGCCACGATAGTCCTATGGCTACTTTAACAGGTCGTCGACTTTACAACAGTTTGTTTAGTTACAAGAGCACTGGAAAAAAAGTGATCTAGGATCATTTTTCACACTTATGACCGTTGAAGCATCTACAGTCACATGATCAAAATTCAGATGCTTGACAACTGGCATGTGCTTATGATGGTTGCAGTATCTTGGGGTCACGTAATCCCCTTTTTTGTGACCTTCCAAAAAGCAAAGTCAATGGGGAAGCCAGATTCACTTAACAACCGTGTTACCAACAACTGTAGTGATTCACTTAACAGTGGCAAGAAAGGTCCTTAAAATGGGGCAAAAGTCACTTAACCACTGCCTCGCAACAGAAATGTTGGGCTCCATTGTGGTCGTAAGTTAAGGACTACCGCATTTCCCCGAAAATACGACCTATCCCGAAAGTAAATCCTAGCTTGATTTTTACACGTGCGCCCAATATAAGCCCTACACCCCCCCACAAATAAGCCCTAATTAAGACCCCGCCCACTCCAGGGTGCACGGGTAAAATTAAGCTAGGGTGGGGATGGAGCTGCCCTACTCTACTACTTACCTTCGGATAGTTGCAGCCAGGCCTCGCACCCCCCTGCCCATTTCTTCTGCAGCCGGGAAGGCCTTCAGGAAAGCCTTGCTAGCGGAAGAAGTTCCTGAAGGCCTCTCTCTGACAGTGAAAAAGAGGCTGGGGGGGATGGGGGGGGGGGAAATGAGATGAGTCAGTGGACGACATCCCCCCTGAACATAAGACCTGGTACCTTTTTTGGTGGCAAAAAAATTAGCTGCACAGGCAGTCCTTGACGAACAATCATTTGTTTAGCGACCAAAGTTTACAGCGGCACTGAAAAAAGGGAGTAGTTATGGCAGTAACGTAAATGTACTTATGTATTTACGACGGCTTCAGCACCCCTGGGTCACCCGACCACCATTTGCAACCTTCCCACAAGCAAAGTCAATGTGGGAAGCCACGTTCACTTAACGACCACAGGAGTCACTTAACAGCAATAGCACTTCGACTTATATACCGCTTCATAGTGCTTTACAGCCCTCTCTAAGCGGTTTACAGAGTCAGCGAATTGCCCCCAACAATCCGGGTCCTCATTTGACCCACCTCAGAAGGATGGAAGGCTGAGTCAACCTTGAGCCGGTGAGATTTGAACCGCTGAACTGCAGCTAGCAGTCAGCTGAAGTAGCGCAGTGCTGCACTCTAACCACTGCGCCACCTCGGCTCTGCAACAGCAATGATTCGCTTAACAACCATGGCAAAGGTCGCAAAATCGGGGGCAATGCCTGAAGTTCCTAGCAGATCTCTTCGGCCCCACTTCCCCCAATTCTTTAAGATCCAGTTAGGACGAGCCAGCAATGACAGTGGCCTCTCGCTTTGGCCCACTCGCGAATGTGTCACTATTTACCACAAATGTGACACTATTCACACAACCCTCAATCTTTGACAATGCGCCCTCTGGGACCGATATGCACACAGAATGACATGGTGGTTGGAAATACCTCCGCCAGCAAGAACTATATGAATGTATCATTTTATTAAAGGTTCTAATTTTAAAAAAAAGTTTAAATGAAGTGTCCCCTTTCATGAAATGTTTTGCGTGGCAGGTGTCCCAAAATCAGTCAGAGGCGCCGACACAATCTAGTAGTTTTCTTTAAATATATTTAACATCTATATCCACAGCAGACAAGAGAGTCAGGAACACAGAAACATCATGAGGTAAATCTAAACAGTATACAGAATACAGAAGAAAAAGGCGGGAAAGAAGAGAAACTCCCTTTTCACCCACAGCAACCAATCACAGCGCAGATTGCCTCATGCACGAGCAGACAAGATAGTCAGGAACATCATGAGATAAATCAAAAAGCATACAGAGCACACAGAAGAAAAAAAGCGGGAAAACAGGGAAACCCCCCCTTTACACCCACAGCAACCAATCACAGCACAGATTACCTCATGCAGGAGCAGACTGGATAGTCAGGAACACAGGAACATCATGAGATAAATAAAAAAACAGACAGAGCACACAGAAGAAAAAGGCGGTAACAAAGGGAAACTCCCCCTTTTTTACCCACGGCAACCAATCACAGCGCAGACTGCCTCACGCATGAGCAGACTGGATAGTCAGGAACATCATGCGGAAAATCAAAAAGTGTACAGAGCACACAGAAGAAAAAAGGCGGGAAAAAAGGGAAACTCTCCCTTTACCCTCACAGCAACCAATCACAAGAGTAGATGAGCAGGCAAGATAGTCAGGAACACAGGAACATCATGAGGTAAATCTAAATGGTATACAGGACACACAGAAGAAAAAGGCGGGGGAAAGGGAAACTCTCCCTTTTCACCCACAGCAACCAATCATAGCGCAGATTGCCTCATGCGTGAGTCAGCACTCTCTAACTGATCAACTACAACTGTGTCTTCTGGTCCACTGTACACTTTACTGTTCCGAGACGAGCTGCCTCACTGAATAGCCTTGGATAAGCCTTTTAAGAAGAATTAAGCCTACCATGCAGGCTTGTTGTGAGGCCTTTGCTGAGACACGCAACTGGCTGCCAACAGCGGCTGCCTTTGCAAAGGAAGTCGATGTCCATTCTGGAAAGCAGGAAGAAAAGTTTCCAAAAAAAAAAAAAAAATGCGCAGCAAACATTTTGGAGTGCGCAGATAGCAATCCAAAAACATGCTAACTTTGAACCATGGTTAAATTTCCACGCATAAATCCCTCCTGCCAAGTTAGCCGACCACAAGTAGTTCTCTGCTTACAATCATTCGTTTAGTGAGCATTCAGTTATAACAAACACTGAAAAAAATGACTTGTGACTATTTTTCACACTGATGACCACTGCTGCATTCCCACCGTGATCGAAATTCAGACGCTCGGCAGCTGCTTCGTATTTATGACAGTTGCAAAGTCCTGTGATCCTTTTGTGACCCTCTGACAAGCAAATTCAGTGGGGAAGCCAGATTCACTGAACAACCGTGTTATTAACTCAAAAACTGCAGTGACTCATTTAACGACTGTGGCAAGAAAGGTCATAAACTGGGGTAAAACACGCTTAATAACTCGCTTGCTTAGCAACAGAAATTCTGGGCTACTCAATTGTGGCTGTAGTTTCATGGCTTGGACGAAGCGAGAAATAGGAATAAATCCGTAACCGTGCAGTGTGAAGGCAGCAGACAGAGCAAGAAAAGAGGATCTACCCAAGGCAGACCCAGACTCAACAGACTGACCAAAGGGGACCACAGAGTTAGAAAGGCAGGGTTTCCGGTGCTGCCCTTGGCAATCCCTTTGATTCATCAATATTCAGAGGAACCATCAGGACTAGGACCCAAATCTTTTTAGAGGGTCGTTGAAGCACGAAGACCCCCTAAAACAGGGACCGCCTAAAACAGGGGCGTCAAACTCACTGGCCATGCCCACCCCCGTTTTAGGGAAGGGGAAAAAAGTTGTGTCACCTGAGTTTGATACCCTTGCTCTAAAAGGATGCAAATGACCAGCTGTCTGCAAGGAATATAAATCCTTCCATTCCCCACTATCCTGTGAGAGCTGAAGAAGCTTCTTGGATGAGAAGCAAAACGTCTTCAAAAGAAAAAACAAGAAAGTCCAGTTGCCTCCTGAAAAAGCACCTTTGGGACAACCATGACCTGGATGACTGAGAATCTCTACAGACCATGAGGACTAGAATCTTGTTTATTTGAACACGCAGCTGCAATGCACCACTTTAAGTCCCTGGGTCCCGCACAGAGGCTGGGAAAGGCTTGCTTTTACACACACACACACGCCCTGCCAGCAACCGGCTTTTCAAGCTGTCTGACCCGGAGGCCTCGGGACTGGCTCCACAGAGGCCGTCTTCCTGAAAGTGCCCGAGCTTGGCGCTGCTTGGAGCAGCTGCGTGGCACAAGCCCAGCCTGATCTCATGCGTCTGGCAGCACAGCAGCAATGCAGCCCAACCGGCCGTGCCAGCAACCGCATTCTTTCGCCGCACCTGACCCTGCATTTTCTCCCCTCTGCGCAGGCCGAGGCAGGTGAAAGCTCACCGGGGCCCGTGCACGGATGGACGCCAGCAAGGGGAGGAGGGGTGCGTGCCATGTGCCCAGCGGGTCTGGATGGGCTCCCCACAGGAGCAACCCCACAAAGATGGGGAAGGGTCTCATGATCGGAAAGCAAGTGGGTTTGGGTGGAAGAGATCGGATTGCCATTTGTCAGAAATGGTGTAGGGCAGGGGTGTCAAACTCGATTTCACTGAGGGCCGCATCAAGGTTGTGTTTGACCTCGGGGGGGGGGGGACAGGGGGAGTGATGCCAGCTCGACATCACTGGTGGTGGCCCGAGCGCTCTGCCAGCAAAAACGGGCTCCCAAGCTCCATTTTCAGCTGCCACCGTGTCTTGCAACCCTCTGCCAGTGAAAAAGGAACTCCATTTTCACTGGCAGAAGCACCACGGGCCGGTCCTTCACTGTTTCCCGGGCAGCCCCACAGGCCAGATCTAAGTACCCCACGGGCCGGATCCGGCCCCCAGACCTTGAGTTTGACAACCCTGATGTAGGGTCTCCTGCTTGGGCGGGAGGTTGGACTAGATGACCTACAAGGTCCCTTCCAACTCTGTTAATCTAAGGATTTGATTCCTGGGGAATATTTGATCCACCCTTCATTTAGGGGCAACACGAAGCATGAAAACATGCAACTCACAGCAAAATCCCAGCAGGCCAAACATATACAGGATAGCCCTCGACTTTTTCATTTCATTCGAAGTTCGAAGTTATAGTGGCACCAAAAAAAGTGACTTATGACCGCTGCAGCATCCCCATGGTCGCATGGGTCAAAATTCAGACGCTTAGCAACTGGTTCATATTTATGACGGTCGCCGTGTCCCGGAATCCACTTTTGCAACCTTCTGACAAGCCAAGTCAATTGGGAAGCCAGATCCACTTAACAACCGTGTTACCGACTTAACCACTGCTGGATGCACTCAAGAACTGCGGCAAGAAACTTCGTAAAATGGGGTAAAACTCAACTGGTCTCACTTAGCAACAGAAATTTGGGGCTTAATTGTGGTTGTTAAGTCGAGGACTATATGTACCTAGGTTAAAAAAAATCTAGGAGGCATCCGGTGGTATCTTTTCCGACTCACAAATGTTGTTACAAAGCAAGCAAACACCTTTTTTGCTAGCTAGACTAAGCTAACTCTCCTCTTTTACAATAGGTAGATCAAGTTCTAAACTTCAGGTTGAATTGGCGGAGTTTTAACCCTCTTCCAATAATGTACCTCTTAGCCCGCCGGCCTTCCACCCTTCCCACTTTGCATGCACCAGTGGTGCGCCAATCGGAAAAACACACATACACCTTCCACAATCTTACCTCACTGAGTTTTACTGCTCTCTATAAATTACTGATTTATACCTGTGCACCATTACTTAATTTGATGGCCGCCAAGCTAAATTTCTAAACAGAACAATAAGCTTTGTAAGGCCTTGGTAAGGCCACACTTGGAACTCTGCATCCAGTTTTGGTCACCACGATATAAACAAGATTTTGAGACTCTGGAAAGGGTGCAGAGAAGAGCAACTAAGATGATTAAGTAGCTGGAGGCTAAAACATACGGGAGAACGGTTGCAGGAATTGGGTATGTCTAGAGAAAGGGGACGCGCGGTGGCTCAGTGGCTAAGACGCTGAGCTTGTTGATCAGAAAGGTCGGCAGTTTGGCGGTTTGAATCCCTAGTGCCGCGTAACGGAGTGAACGATGTAAAAATGAAAGTAGAAAAATAGGGACCACCTTTGGTGGGAAGGTAACAGCGTTCCGTGCGCCTTCGGCGTTTAGTCATGCCGGCCACACGACCACGGAGACGTCTTCGGACAGCGCTGGCTCTTCGGCTTAGAAACGGAGACACCGCCCCCTAGAGTCAGGAACGACTAGCACATATATGCGAGGGGAACCTTTACCTTTGAGAAAAGAAGGACTAGTGGGGGGACATGATAGCGGTATTTGAGGGGCTGCCACAAAGAAGAGGGGATCAACTTATTATCTAAAGCACCAGAAAGCAAGACAAGAAACAATGGCTGGAAACTGATCAAGGAGAAAAGCAACCTGGAATTAAGGAGAAACTTCCTCACAGTGATGCCAAAAAAGATCTAATGTAACTTTCAAGCCCCAAACAATTATTCTGAGAGACAAACTCCAAAGTGCAAAGACTTCAATCACTCATCAACTACAATACTGTGTAGAAGGATCAATAATTTCCTTGTAGCCTCCATGGCTACAAGGAAAACAGTTGTGCCTGTTTTCCTGAATGTTAACTACTTCCCAAAATGAATGTTTTGTGCAAGCCACCAAACTGAGTTCCATAAGATCTAGAAACTTGGAACGCTACGATTTCAGAGTGCTGAAGCAGGCAAAACGTGAGAAACCTTATTTTTTCTGCAAAAAAGGGACAACTTTCAGAAGGGTGGACTTCAACTCCCAGAATTCCCTAGCCAGCCTTGCTGGCTGGGGAACTCTGGGAGTTGAAGTCCACCCCTCTGAAAGTTGCCATAGTTGAGAATCACTGAGGGCTAGAATGGTGTTCAAGAGAAACACACACACAAAACTCCACAACCAGTCTGCAAAAGGGGCTATCCTTTTGCTTTAAGGAGGGTCAACACCTGGGCACCAAACTTAACAAGTCACACTTTCTCCTGTCTTTCCAAGCTGCCATTTTTGGCTTTGACCCCCACCCCCAATCGCTCTTGGTCAGCTCTGAGTTGGGGAGATTCAATCTTGGCCCCTTTTAAGGAAGAAAGCAGCCAGGGGGGAAAGGGGAGGGGGGGGTCTGCTCTTGTTTAAAAAAGAGGAAAGACCCCCCTCTCTTAAGGAACCCAGGCCGGGCTGCTGGGGCAACCTCTGGCACATCTGTAGAGAGGATTCCTTCTCCCCCCCCAAAAAAAATTCTGGGTTAACCGACCACGCCAAGCATCTCGGAATAAAAGCATTACACAGGAACTGAGCTGACAACGCCACACTAAGTTAAAAATTCAGGTTCGCTGGCACGCAATCATACCTCACTAGAAAAATACAGTCCTTGACTTACAACCGTTCATTTAGTGACTGTTCAAAGTTACAACGCCGCTGGGAAAAAAGAGAAGGGATTATGGCCATTTTTTCACACTTAACGACAGTCGCAACATTCCCATGGTCACGTGATCAAAATTTCAGATGCTTGGCAACGACTCCTATTTATTATGGTTGCGGTGTCGTGTGTGTGTGTGTGTGTGTGTGTGTGTGACTTGATTCCCCTTTGGCGACCACCTCCCCAGCGATGTCAATGGGAAAGCCAATATTCACTTAACCACATGACTCGCTTAAGAACAGCAGTGATTCGCTTAACGACAACAGCCAAGGAAGGTCGCCCAATGGGACAAAACGCGCTGAACAACTGTCCTGATTAGCAATGGGAATTTGGGGCTCCATTTTGGTTATAAGTCGAGCATAGCTGGCTGGAGAATTCTGGGAGTTGAAGTCCACAAGCCTTAAAGTTGCCAAGTTTGGGGACCCCTGACCTGTCTGGAGAAAAGCCATCTCTGAATTAAATCTTACTTTGATCCAAAATTGCACTGAAAAAGTAATGCAAATAATGCTTCCGTCCTACTTCCCTCCGCTCCCTATTTTTAGGCTGCAAGGTCTCCTTTGGGAAAGACGGGATCTTTCAGGAAAAGCCAAACCGTATTTATCCTTTTTATTGTCTTTTTTTGTTTGCCTTTCCCTTTTATTGGTATTTTTATTCTGCTGCTTTGAAAGAACAGGTAGTCCTGTAGTTCGTTTGGTGACCAAAGTTACGACGGCACCAAAAAATGTGACATGACCGTTTTTCCCACCGTTAGGACCTTTGCCGCATCCTCCCCCCCCCTTCCATGGTCACGTTGACTTACATTTGGAGGCTTGACAATTGGTTCATATTTATGACGGTCGCAGTCGCCGGGGGTCACGCAATCCCCTTTTGCGACCTTCTGACAAGCCAAGTCCGTGGGGGGGGGGGGAGCCAGAGATTCGCTTAACAACTAACTCATCAACTGCGGCGATTCACTTAACTGGGCCAAAAACCCGTTTAACAAATGCCTCGCTTAACAACAGATATTCTGGGCTCAATTCTGGCAGGTAAGTATAGGGCTACCTTGTACACGGGAGGCCAATTCCTTGTGTGTCTCATCGTACTGAGCCAAATAAAGGGTTCAATTCAACCCCCCTGCCAAACAAGGAAAGGCAGCAGAAGCAGAGATGGTGCCCCAGGGACGCCCCCCTCCCCATTGTCATTAAAATGCAGCCCTGCTGGAAGCCCCACCCCACCCCCAGAGTTTCCTGCTGAGCAAAGGCCTTTTGCAGAAGGGAAATTGGGTTGCAACGCTTGCAAGGAGTATAAATCCTTCCATCCTCCACCATCCAGTCAGAGCGGAAGCAGCTTCTCGGATGAGAAGCAAAACGTCTTCCAAGAAAAAAACCCAGAAAGTCCAGTTGCCTTTTGAGAAAAAAAGCACCTTTGGGGCCAAAAAGAAAAAAAAGAAAAAAGAAGAGGACCTGGAGGGCTGAGAATCTCCATAGACTACAAGCCCCAGAATTCCTCGCGGGGGGGGGGGGCGCGGCCATGATCGCCGCCCAGCTAGGCGGCTTTTGCAGCAGGGAGGCCCGCCCGGGGCTCCTTTGCAAGCCCTTTCAGGTTCATCTGGGGCTCGGAGCCCCACACAAGCCGCACCCGACGCAATTTCAACCCCCCCACCACCACCTTTCCAGGGCAGGCGGCCTCTTGCAAGGAGGCGCCCGCGGGCGGAATCCCAAGCCGGGCGTCTGGAGAGGGGGGGGGCGGGAGTGAGGATTTCCCCTTCCAGCCCGCAACCTGCGGGGAAGGGGCGTCCCTTGCAGCGAGCCCCCCCCCTCCCAAAGGGGCGGTGCAAAGGAAGGGGGGGGGCTCCTCCCAAATGCATTCCCTCCCCCCCTCCCCTCCCCATGCAGCATCCTCTGCAAAAAGCAACGCGAGCTTGCAAAACCCCAAATCCTGGGGGGTGGGGGAATTTCCTTGATGCAAAACGTCCGGCCACCTTGCAGACTCGGACCCCACCATGCATATCCCCCCTTCTTGCCCCCCCACTTCCAAGCTGATGGCACGTTTGCCCCAGTGTGTGTGTGTGTGTGTGTGTGCGTGTGCGCGCGCGTCCCCCCTCCCCAATGCCATGCTTCGGCGACCCCTGCCCCCGCAAAAGCCGGATGCCCCTTCCCAGCAGCATCCCAGCCCCCCCTCCCATCCCGCCCCCCCCCCCCTTTTGCTGGGGGGGGG
>QLTV01000603.1:142422-155010 GCA_003457575.1 Thermophis baileyi | reverse complement strand
CCCTTGTTTGATGCTGACCTAGAGGTTTTTGTTGGAATCCTGGTTTAAGTTTTGGAAAAAGACTTAATTCACCCTAAGCTTGTGACTGCTTTCACCAAACCTTAGAGTGATTTAGAAAGAAAAAAAGAAAAAAAGAAAGAGACAGAGAAGAGAGAGCTAGAAAAAAAGAAAGAGAAAGAGAGAAAGAGAGAAAGAGAGAAAGAAAGAGGAAAGGAGAGAGAGAGAAGAGAAAGAGAAAGAAAGAGGAAGGAAGGGAGAAAGAGAGAGAGAAAAAACTGTGCTGTTATTTTTAATTGTTCCATTATTTATCATGTGTTAATATTTTACACTGTCCCTACACCTAGAGTGATTTTACTGCCTTTCTTTTGCCCAGGGCTACCACATATTTTTCAGGGATTTACATGCATTGAATGTCTATAGTCCAGAGCATAAATATGTGTGTGTTTATTTTGTACATCAGGTTGCATAAGTCCAGCTTCATATGCTATTCCTGGTATGTGATATTTTGTATACAGAGAAAGAAGCACTCTTATGATCTTTGACTTTTAGGCTTGCTGTCAAACATCAGCCATAATACTAATTACTGTTTTGAACAATATGCAGGTTGTATTACACGAATGGCTATTTTATATCTGAAATTATGACTGAAATATTTCTGCACCTATATTGGTTCTCACTGTCAGGAAGTTTCTCCTTAGTTTTAGGTTGCTTCTCTCTTTGTTCAGTTTCCATCCATTGCTTCTTGTTTTGCCTTCTGGTGCTTTGGAAAATACATTGCCCCCCCCTTCTTTCTGGCAGCGCCTTAAAAGCCTGTTGCCTATCACACTCTTGGGCAAAGCATGTGAGCCATTTCCTTCTTTCAGTGGTCCATGAAAGTACATCTATAGTATGTAGATAATACAGTTGAAAAAAGGTGAACAACATTTTTACAGAACTATAGATACGTTGAGGCTGGGTGTGACAAGGAATGGCTGGGAGGGGAGGGGCCAGGCGAGGCACCCCTTGAGGTGAGTGACATTGAGTTGGCCACGGCCACCCAGTCACTTGACCATGAAGCCACACCCACCCAGTTACATGACCATCAAGCCACACCCACAAAACAAGCCACACCCACAGAACCGGTAGTAAAAAAAAATTAGAACCCACCCCTGCTTCAACATGAATGGACCATGGTTTTCTTAAATCAAAGAATCATGGAATTGTGTGGGCAGAAGAGGGAACCCAGGGATCATCTAATCCAACCCTCTGCAATGTGGTGTATTGGTTAAAGCAGTAGGCTAGAAACTAGGAGACGGTGAGTTCTAGTCACAGCTTAGGGACGAAAACCAGCTGGGGAACTTTGGGCCACTCACCAGGAGATGGGGAGTTCTAGTCCCACCTTAGGCTTGGAAGTTGGCTGAGGGACTTTGGGCCAATCACTGGGAGACAGGGAGTTCTAGTCCCACCTTAGGCTTGGAAGCTGGCTGAGGGACTATGTGCCAATCACTGGGAGACAGGGAGTTCTAGTACCGCCTTAGGCACGGAAGCTGGCTGAGGGACTTTGGGCCAATCACTGGGAGAGTCACTCTCTCTCTGCCCAGTTCACCTTGCAGGGCCGTTGTTGTGGGGAAAAGAGGAGGAGAAAGGAGGATTGGGTGTGGTCACTCCCTTGAGTTATTTAAATAAAAAACTAAAGATAGGATATAAATACATAAAAATGAAATGTGCAGGAAACCAACCCAACCATCCCTTGGAGGTGACACTGCAGCCTCTTCTTGGAAGCCTCCAGAGATGGAGACCCATCACTTCCCCAGAGAGGCTGTTCCTTTGTGGTACCAATCGGGCCACTCTACATTAAGTGTTCTTTGTGCTCCTGGTTTCTTGAGCAAAGCAACAGAATCGGGGCCGGCAATTGAGACTCCCCTCCATCTTCCTTTCTCCATCTGGACCAGCCCAAGTTCCAGGATGGTTCTGGGTGCCTCCATCGGAGCAGCCTGGCCCGAATCTCAGCAGTTCCCACAGCCTAGAAGAGCTCACAAAACGATTGTGCTGGATTGGCACCAGGGAGTCCTGGGTTCCAGTTCCTCTTCAGCCGCGTTTCGGAGTAACTCAGTCTGAACCAAACTTACTTTGAGAGGTTAGGCTTCTGAGGAAGCAGCACTAAGCAGGTGGCCCTAAGCTCCTTTCAGGAAAGATGGGATGGAAGGGAGGGAGGGAGGGAGATTAGGGGAATGTACCAATCAGGGACCATGTTAAGGGCATAACATGTTATAATTTAGAATTGTAAGCTTCCCAGAGTCCCTTGGCTGAGATAGGAGGCGATAGGTAGGGAGGTAGGTAAATGATAGCTAGTTAGATAAATTCTGTGTATCCTGTGAAAAAGGTTCTGTGTGCTTGAAGACAAAAGGGAGGGAGGGATGAAGGAAGGAAGGACGGAAGGAAGGAAGGAAGGAAGGAAGGAAGGAAGGAAGGAAGGAAGGAAGGAAGGAAGGAAGGAAGGAAGGAAGGAAGGAAAAAAGATGGTAAGGGAAGGAAGGGAAGGAGGGAGAAAAATGAGAATAAAGGGAGAGAAGGATTGAGAGAAAATAGAAGGGAGGAACAGAGGGAGGAAGGGAGGGAGAAGAAGCAAGGAAGGAAAAGAAGGGAGGGAGGAAGGAAGGAAGGGAAAAAAGGAGGAAGTGGTAAGGAAGGGAAAGAGGAAGAAATAAATGAGAGAGTAAAAGGAAGGGTTGAGAAAAAAGAAGGGAGGGAGGGAGAAGACACAAGGAAGGAAAAGAAAAGAAGGGAGGCAGGGAGGAAGAAAGGAAGGAAGGAGAGGAAAAGAGAGAAGGAGGGAAGGAGGGAGGGAGGGAAAAGAAGGAAGATGGTAAGAGAAGGAAGGGAAGGAGGGAAAAATGAGAGAATAAAAGGAAGGACTGAGAGAAAAAAGAAGGGAGAAACAGAGAGAGGAAGGGACGGAGAAGAAGCAAGAAACGAAAAGAAAGAGGGACGGAAGAAGGACAGAGGGAAAAGAAAGGAGTGAGAAAAAGGAAGAAAGGGAGGGAGGAAAACTAAGCAAAAGGAAGAATAGACTTTAAAAAATGGTGAGCACAGAAATACTGAACATTGCATAAGTTTCCCACTTGCCATCTCCAGCAAAATGTGACACCAGACATTTCCCGTTCCACAGTAAATATATGCACAGAAGGTGCCTCCATAAGTAGATGCATATATGAATGTATATATGTATATATCGCAAGCGACAGCAAGAAAGTGTAGAGTCAGGGGGAAAAGATTAATAACTACAGATTAAAATTAATTGCCTGTACACATAAGATCACGTTTGCAAAATCATTGCTCTGGATCTGCATTTTCCAAGCATTCTCTTGCAATGCAGGAAAACGTGGCGGCCCCTTTCGTGACCATTTCTGAAGGAGGAGGAGAAGGAGATGGAGAAGACCAAAAAATATGGACAAGATCAAGAAGGAGGAGAAGGAAAAGATGGAGAAGATGAACAAAATGGGGAAGATGGAGCAAAAGGAAAAAGAGATGGAGATGGAGGAAGAGAAGGTCAAGAAGATGGAGAAGATCAAGGAGAACAAGGAAAAGAAGAAGATGGAGAAGATGGAGAAGGAGTTGGAGATGGAGAAGATGACGTAGCTGGAGAAGCCAGAGAAGGAGGAGAAGAAGATGGAGGAGATGGAGAAGATCAAGAAGAATTAGAAGGAAAACATGGAGAAGATGAACAAAATGGGGAAGATGGAGCAAAAGGAAAAAGAGATGGAGAAGATGGAGGAAGAGAAGGTCAAGAAGATGGAGAAGGAGAAGAAGGAAAAGAAGAAGATGGAGAAAGATGGAGAAGTTGACATACAGAAGATGGAGGAGGAGAAGGAGATGGAGAAGATCAAGAAGGAGAAGAAGGAGAAAATGAACAAAATGAAGAAGGAATAGATGGAGAAGAAGGAGATTAGATTAATAGAGTTGGAAGGGACCTTGTAGGTCATCTAGTCCAACCCCCCGCTCAAGCAGGAGTCCCTACACCATTTCAGACAAATGGCAGTCCAATCTCCTCTTGAAAGTCTCAAGTGTTGGAGCTCCCACAACCTCCGAAGGCAACTTCTGTTCCACTGGTTGATCGCTCTCACTGTCAGAAAGTTTCTCCTTATCTCCAGGTTGAATCTCTCCTTGGTCAGTTTCCATCTGAAGGAATGATGAAGGAGATGGAGAAGGAGATAGAGAAGGAAAAGGTGGAGGTGAGAAGGAATGATGGAGATGGGGTAGAGGAAGGGAAAGAAGGAAAGGAGGAACAAAATGGATCAGGGATGAGGGAAGAGATCACCGAAGGAGGAAGGAAAGAAGAAAGAAACATCTTGTTTAGAGATGACGCCAAGGATTAAAACACAACAAGCCAGCATCCCTTCCAAAACCATCTTCAAAAGGACCCATGGGTTCAATAATGTTTTTTCTACTCTTCACCGGTGAGCGATTTTCAACAAGGCCTGGTCTTCTCTGAAGATGGCCTTGCTCATCCAACTGATGAGTTAATTTGAAGGGAACCCCTCGGTGGTTTATTTGGGGTTGATGTAGTTCTTGAGTCTCTGACTGCAGGACAGTTGGCACCGTGCGCATCTGCTGCAACTGAGGAAATGAAGCGGGGTGTGGTGTGTCTATGAGCTCTGGAAGAGGTTGCATCCATGGGGAGGGGCCTTGGCTTTGGCCCTGGCCCTGGCCCTGGCCTAGGGGGCCTGAAGGCATCTAGTCCAACCCCCTGCTCAGGGAGGAGACCCTATCCCATTTCAGACAGGTGGTTGTCCAGTCTCTTCTTAAAATCCTCCAGGGATGAAACACCCACAACTTCGGGTGGCAAGCCGTTCCACTGGTTAATGGTTCGAAGTGTTAGCAAGTGTCTCCTTAATTCCAGGTTGCTTCTCTTCTTGATTAGTTTCCATCCATTGTCTTGCCTTCTGGTGCTTTGGAGAATAGACTGACCCCCCTCCTCTTTGGGGCAGCCCCTCAAATACTGGAAGGCTGCTATCACGTCCCCCCTAGTCCTTCTTTTCTCTAGACTAGCCAAACCCAAACCCTGCAGCCGTTCTTCGTATGTTTTAGTCTCCAGGCCTTTAATCATCTTAGTTGCTCTTCTCTGTACTTTTTTCCAAAGTCTCAACATCTTTTTTGTAATGTGGGGACCAAAACTGGATGCCGTAATCCAGGTGTGGCCTTACTAAGGCTTTAGAAAGCGCCACTAAGACCTGCTTTTGATTCTCTGCCTCTGTTTATACAACCCAGGATTGTCTTGGCTTTTTCCTGCCTAAATGTAAAACCTAGCGCTCTGTGTGCAAATGTTGGGGCTGCAGAGGTTCCTGCCAGCTGGGCATTGACCGGGGGGGGGGGGAGGGGGGGGCATTCCAGCAGCCTTGGGGAGGGCACCAGACTCTGACAGGCGGTGTGGGGGGGGGAGTTAGGCCTCCCTCTGGAGCCAGGATGGCTGAGCAGCGTCTTCCCAGCCTCTTCACGGGAGCCTCTGATCTGCCTCATTTCCCTTTCTGCCTGCCAGCAATTCTCCTCCTGCGTGTGGGCTGATGTCTTGCCCTGGCAGACTGCTGCCTGTGCAGATCGCTGGGAACCACCTGCCAGACACTCGGCACTTCCCACCCGCGGCTAATCCGGAAGTGCCGGAGATGCAGCATCGCCTGCTCTGCTCACACACCCCCCCATAAATTTTGCCTGCCGGTTTTTCTCCCGAGGGGCTGAGGGTGCTGCCCGCTGCCTCTTACAGATACAGATTAACAGAGTTGGAAGGGACCTTTGAGGTCATCTAGTCCAACCCCCCCCGCCCATGCAGGAGACGCTACACCATTTCTGACAGATGGCAGTCCAGTCTCTTCTTGAAAGCCTCCAGTGATGAAGCTCCCACAACTTCCGACGGCAACTTCTGTTCCATGGGTTGATTGCTCTCACTGACAGAAAATTTCTCCTTATTTCCAGGTTGAATCTCTCCTTGATCAGTTTCCATCCATTGTTCCTTGTCTGGCCTTCGGGTGCTTTGGAGAATAGCTTGACCCCCTCCTCTCTGGGGCAGCCCCTCAAATATTGGAAGACTGCTATCATGTCTCCCCTGGTCCTTCTCTTCGCTAGACTAGCCATGCCCAGTTCCTGCAACCGTTCATCGTATGTTTCAGCCTCCAGTCCCCTCATCATCCTGGTTGCTCTTCTCTGCACTTTTTCTAGAATCTCAACCTCTTTTTTATAGTGTGGAGACCAAAACTGGATGCAATACTCTAGGTGCGGTCTTACTAAGGCTTTATAGAGTGGTATTAGGACTTCCCTTGATCTTGATTGTATCTTAATGCAGTTTGGTTTTCCCCTCCCTCCCCCTCCCCCCCCCAAATCTGGGAACTTTCAGATAAATTTTGGAACTTTCAGACAAAACTTTCAGACTTCCATGCCCAGGATTCATCCCTGGAGGTTTTTAAGAAAAGACTGGACAGACACTTGTCTGAAAGGGTATAGGATCTCCTGCTTGAGCAGGGGGGCTGGACTAGAAGACCTCCGAGGTCCCTTCCAGCTCGATTCTGATTCAATTAAAGACAGGATTTCCTAGTGAGCAGGGTGCTGACTGACTGCTAGGGAATTCTGGGAGATGAAGTCCATTCATCTGAAACGTGCCAAGATGAGGCTTTGACCCAAAGCTCTACAGTACAGAGAGTCAGGAATGTTGGGCTCCATTATGGTCATAAGTCGAGGATTACTTTCACCCGATTACAGGTAGTCCTCGACTTACAACTGTTCATTTAGGGACCGTTCGAAGTCACGACGGCACTGAAAAAAGTGACTTATGACCACTTTTCACACTTATGACCATTGCAGCATCCCCAGAAGTGATCCAAACTCAGATGCTTGGCCACTGACTCACATTTACGATGGCCACAAGTGTCCCGGGGTCACGCAATCCCCTTTTGCGACCTTCCAATGAGCCAAGTCCATGGGGAAGCTTCACTTAACGTGTGACTCACTTAACAACCGCAGGGATTCACTTAACAACTGTGGCAAGGAAGGTCGTAAAATAGGGCAAAACTCACTTAGCAACGGTTTCATTTATCACACAGATATTTTGGCCTCAGTTGTAGTCGTAAGACGAGGAACACCGGGAAAATTTGCAACCTCCCCGTTGCATAAACTCACCTGCAGGCTTTGGCTTCGGAGGTTGGCATTGGGGGGTTCTGGCCCGCCTCTCCTCGAGTTATGGGGCTCGGATGAGAGAGTGCCATCTGCAAAACCTGGTGGACGTAAGGTCGGCCAGCCTCTGATGCCCTCCTGATGCCCACACAGGTTAGCGAGCTGTTTTGGGGGTTGTTGATGTTTTAAGACACTTGGGTTTGAAAGTGGCGGGACATGTGTTCGAGTTCTGCCTTAGGCTCCAAAAACAACCGAGTGACGTTCTCAGCCCCCTTCTGAAAATATTGCCAAGAAAAACTGCAAGGGTTTCTCCATGGAGTCACCCCTGCTTTGAAGGCGCTGCCCGAAAGATGCTAAAGTTGAAGTCCAGAATGTCTCGGGAGATTCTCAGCCATCCGGGTCAGGGTTGTTCCAAAGGTGCTTTCCCCCCCCCCAAAAAAGCAACTGGACTTTCTGTTTTTTCTTTGAAGACGTTTCGCTTCTCATCCAAGAAGCTGCTTCAGCTCTCTTCTTCTTTGTCAGAGCTGAAGAAGCTTCTTGGATGAGAAGCGAAATGTCTTCAAAGAAAAACCTTGAAATCCAGAAGTCTTAAAGTGGCCAAGGTTGAGAAACACTACGCTAAAAAGCATTTAGGGTCTCTCTCTCTCTTCTCCCACCCCCGTCCCCAAAACCAGCTCTAGGGAACCCCACATCCAGAGCTGGGGCAGTTTTGCAGCTGGCCAGCCCTGATTCCCACTCCTGGCCTCCATGGATCGAGGAAGAAAGCGGCGAAAGGCATCAGCTGTGGGTTCAAAGGCAGATTATTCTCCCGGGTTGGGTTCACCCCCTCTGAAGTTTGTTTCGTGCTGAGCCAAAGCCCACCCACCCCCATTTCCAAACAAAGCAAAGTGAGGGGTGTGTGTGTTTCAGGCTCAGGATAGAAGGGGTGGGGGGAGGGGGAAGACAGGTTGTCTGGTATCCCCTTTGAAAGGGGAGGGATCACCTTCTTGGGAGGGAGGGGATTGGCAGCCATCAATCCTGGGGGGATCAGGAGGGCAGAGGGTCTCAACCAACTCTTGCCCTGCTTTTTCAGTCGGTGCCCAGTGGCAGGGAAGGAATGAAAACCTGGGCTGAACCAGACTTTGGGGGATTTTTGAATCAACTCAACTCAACTCCACTCCACTCCACTCCACTCCACTCCACTCCACTCCACTCCACTCCACACAACTCAACTCAACTCAACTCAACTCATCTCAACTCAACTCAACTCAACAACTCAACTCAACTCAACTAATCTCAACTCAACAACTCAACTCAACTCAACTCAACTCATCTCAACTCAACTCAACAACTCAACTCAACTCAACTCAACTCAACTCAACTCAACTCAACTCAACTCAACTCAACCCTCGGTTACCTCCTAGGACAGTTTACTTCACTGTCATTTTGCCTTGGAGAAAAATCCCTTCATCAGCCTCCCTTTCATAAATGGGCACCATATAGGTAGTCCTCAACTTACGACCACAACTGACCCCCAACATTTCCATCGCTAAGCGAGATAGTTAAGGGAGTTTTGCCTTTCTTATTGTATGACCTTTCTTGCCACAACTGTTCAAGGAATCACTGCTGTCGTTAAGTTACTGATACGGTCGCTAAGTGAATCTGGCTTCCCCGTTGACTTTGCTCATCAGAAGGTCGACAAAGGGGATCACGTGACCCCCCTGGGGACGCTGCGATGGTCGTAAGTATGAACCAGGTATGAAGCATCTGACTCTTCATCATGCGACCACGGGGATGCTGCGACGGTGGTAAGTGTGAAAAACGGTCCTAGGTCTTTTCAGTGCTATAACTTTGAACAGTCACTAAATGAATGATTGTAAGTCAAGGACTATCTGGACTCTCTGTTAATCAATTGATGAAGCCAAATTGCGCACAGCGCTGTGATCAAAATGGAAATCTTTTGTGAAGGCCGCTGCCCCTGCCGATATCCTCAGCAGGGAATTTCAGGAATAACCTTAGTAAGATAACCTTTATTGTCATTTTCCCCCCCTCTGTGGGCACACAGGCACACATTAAAAATGAATTTCTGTTGCCTGCTCACAAAAGTGTAGACACACAGAACACCCCTATAGACATGCGATATACATAGAGTTAGAAGACTTAGAATAACTTGTCACCTTGAATGTACACTAATCGGTATACCTTAAAATGAAATTTAATTGCATAACTGCTCTCAAAGGGTCACCACCCCTAATATATACTACATAAACATAACAAAATAAATAAATACAAATAAATAAATACATATGTCTAGATCTACACCCGTACATATAAATACATATACATGTTCATCACTGTCCATTTTGAATACGTAACGGAAAGAGGAAACTTAATATTTCACAAGGTTGATGCTACACGGAACAAAACTGTGACTGAACCTGGATGTTCTGCTTCGGATACTACAAAGCCCCCTCCCAGAAGGTAACAAGGAAAACAGGTCCCAGATAATCCTGCGGACCCTGCTCGAGCAATGCTTATAATATGCCCTGTCCTGGAGAGAAGGGAGTGAACTGCCAATGATCTTTTCTGCTGTCCTCACCACTCACTGCACTGCCTTTCTATCTGAAACAGTAATGCTTCCAAATCAGACAGTAATGCAATACGACAGGATGCTCTCCATCGTCCCTCTATAGAAAGTGGTGAGGACAGGGGGAGGAAGATGTACTTTTTCTCATGCGATGCAGAAAATGCAGGCGCTGCTGTGCCCACTACACCAGGGTCTCACTGTTGAGCGACCAAGCCAGCCTACTCAACAACTGCACGCCCAAAAATTTGATGCTGCTAACCATCTCCACAGGGGAATCATTAATACACAGAGGAGTGTGGCTGTGCCTGCCTTTTCTGAAATCGACAACGGGCTCTTTAGTTTTCCCAACGTTTAAAATGAGGCTGTTTCTATTACACCAGTTCACCAAACCCTCTACCTCCTTGTGGTACAGCCACGTAACCCACAGCAGCCCCCCCCCCAAAAGCATTGCGTTAAGCCAGCGGTCTCCAAACCTGGCCGCTTTAAGAGTTGTGGACTTCAACTCCCAGAATTCCTTAGCCATCTAACTGGGGAATTGAATCAGAATCCGAATAGAGCTGGAAGGGACCTTGGAGGTCTTCCAGTCCAGCCCCCTGCTCAAGCAGGAGACCCTATACCTGTCAGGCCTGGAAGCCATCTTGGGCCTTGGATCTCCAAGCCTGCCACATTTAGGGCTGTGGTAAACTGGGAGGGGGGGGATTGCGTGCAGCTGGGGAGATATATAGTCAAAATAACATTCCTTTCTCGGAGAGTCAAGGCCACTCTGCCCTGCACCTGGAGGGGTGTGCCTGGGAGGCATCTCCAGTTGGGACGGTGCATGGATTGGACCATGTGATGGACATGTGGGTGCTGGGGCAGGGACTTGGACTTTCTTTTGGGTGGGGAAAACCCGGGAGCTTTCAGATTCGGGTTTTCCCAGATGTGCCAATATGACATCTCTAATAAATTGGAACTTTGAGGAACCTCAAGCCTTCGAGTTTTCTTTCGTTGGGGGTGTTGCTTGGAACCCTGACAATACCATTTCAGAAGGGTGGCTGTCTAATCTCTTCTTAAAAACCTCCAGTGATGGAGCGCCCACGATTTCTGGTGGCAAGCTGTTCCACTGGTTCATTGTCCTCACTGTTAGGAAGTTTCTCCTTAATTCCAGGTTGCTTCTCTCCATCCATTATTTCTTGTCCTGCCCTCTGGTGCTTTAGAAAATATGTTGACCCCCTCCTCTTTGTGGCAGCCCCTCAAATACTGGAAGACTGCTATCATGTCCCTCCTAGTCCTTCTTAAGGCCCAGTGTTTCAAATCTGTCAAGATCTTTTTGGAGGATCTTCTAGGGTGTTGGCTATTCCTGCCAGCTTGGTGTCATCTGCAGATTTGATGAGTTCCCCTTCTATTCCCTCCTCTGAGTCATTTATAGCAATAGCAATAGCACTTAGACTTATATACCGCTTTATAGTGCTTTACAGCCCTCTCTAAGCGGTTCACAGAGTCAGCATATTGCCCCCAACAATCTGGGTCCTCATTTTACCCACCTCGGAAGGATGGAAGGCTGAGTCAACCTTAAGCCGGTGAGATTTGAACTGCCGAACTGCAGCTAGCAGTCAGCTGAAGTAGCCTGCAGTACTGCACTCTAACCACTGCGCCACCTCGGCTCTTCTTATGAAGATATTGAAGAGTCCTGGGCCTAAGACGTAACCTTGTGGTACTTCCACTGCTCACTTCCCTCCATGTAGATGCAGTACCGTTAAGGACTACATGTAGTACCACGTAACGGTACCATGTAGTACCATTAAGGACTAAGAATTGTGGGAGTTGAAGTCCACGGCTCTTAAAGTTGCCGAGTTTGGTGAGTCCTGCTTTAAAGCAATTCAATTAGGCTTCTAGGGTAGTCCCAGCTCCGTGACGAATAACCACATCTTAAATTTGACTGCTTTGGTAAATCGTACAGGGAATCCCTGACTTACAACCATATGTCTAATGAATGTTCGACTTACGACCGGTCCTCAAAATTACAACTGTCACGGTGTCCTCTTGGTCGCATGGTGAAAATTTGGACATTTGGCCTGTATTTACGTCGGCTGCAGCCTTCCAGGCTCCCATGATCCTCATTGGGGACTTTCCCAGAAGGCTTCCCGCAAGCAAAGTCAGTGGAAGGATGCCAGATTCCTTTCACAACCATGCGACTCATTTAACGACCGTGGCCAAAACAATTGTAAAACGGAGTGTGACTCGCCTAACGACCCCATTGCTTCCTGACAGAAGTTCTGGTTGACAATTGTGGTTGTAAGCTGAAAATGGCCTGTATTAGGTGGTCCTCGACTTACGGCCAAAACTTCCGTTGCTAAGCCGAAAAGTGGTTCAGTGAGTTTTGCCCCGTATTACGTCCTTTCTTGTCACAGTGGTTAAGCGAATTGCTGCTGTTGTTAAGCTAATAACACCGTTGTTAAGTGAATCTGTCTTCCCCATAGACCTTGCTTGTCAGAAGGTCACCAAAGGGGATCCCGTGACCCCTCCCACCCCCCACCCCCGGGACACTGCGACCTTCATAAATACGAGTCGGTTTGCAAGCGTCCAAATTTTGATCACGAAATGGTGAAGAAAACGGTGGGGAGTCCCTTTTGCGGTGCCGTGGTCACTAAATGTACGGTCACTAAATGAACGGTCGTAAGTCGAGGACTAGCTGCCTTGCTCGAAAGAAGGCGAGCCACCTGCCATCAGCTGCAAAGCTTTTGCTGGCACGCAGCCCTTCGTAGCTTCGGGGCAACTGAGAAGATTCAGCCCGGCATGACGAAATGAAACTCCCCGAACGGGTCGGGGTGCGAGGAGTCCCGACCGAAGGAATCGCTACCTCAGCGGGTGGAAAGATGCTGCTTCAGAGGAGGGGCGGCCCTCCT
>QLTV01000603.1:109325-120896 GCA_003457575.1 Thermophis baileyi | reverse complement strand
TATGTTTCATTCTTTATATCATTATCCTTGTGGTTGTCACCCATAGAATCATGCTCTCCTGTTGCACAGCTCCAGTCTTTCATCCTTAGCAAGCAGTCTGTCAGAGACTAAGTAGTATTGTAGAATAAAGAGAGGGAGGGAGGAGAGGAGGGAAGGAGGGAGGGAGAGAATGAGGGTGGGAGAGAGGGAGGGGGAGAGAGAAGGAGGGAGGGCGAGCTAGAGAGGGAAGGAGGGAGGAAGGGAGAAAGAGGGAGAGAGGGAAGGAGGGAGGGGGAGAGTGGGAAGGAGGGAGGGAGAGAGGGAGAGAGAGAGAGAGAGGGAAGGAGGGAGAGAGGGAGGGAGAGAGGGAGGGAGAGAGGAAGGAGGGGGTGAGAGATGGAGGGGGGAGAAAGATGGAGAGAGGGAGGGAGAGAGGAAGGAGGGGGTGAGAGAGAGGGAGAGAGTGAAGGAGGGAGGGGGAGAGATGGAGGGGAGAGAGAGATGGAGAGAGGGAGGGAGAGAGTGAAGAAGGGAGGGAGGGAAGGAGGGAGGCAGGGAGGGAGGGAGAAGGGGAGAGTGAGAAGGAGGGAGGGAGAGAGGGAACTAGGGAGGGAGAGAGGGCAGGTGAGAGGGAACGAGGGAGGGTCGTGAGTTGGCTGTGGTGAGTTGCCCTAGCCTAGATCATGTGGGACCTGGAGAGGGCGGAGGGGATGAGGCGGAAGTGACCGAGGCTGTGCTGCTTCCCCCCACAGGCACGTCTTCATCAACATGGCCCTCCTGCATTGCATCACCCTCATCCTCTTCTTCGACATCTACTACGACCTGCCCAGCAGCGAGCCCTCCATGGAGTACTGGCCCAGCAGCAACCTCCCCATCGCGCTGCCCTACGTCAAGATCCAGAAGCCCCTGAAATGGTGCTAGCGGCGTGGTCAGCTGGGGACAGGCGGCCACAGCCACCCCATTGGGTCCTCCAGGATTGAACAAGGCAGCTATTTATGGGGGCCTTGGAGAGCCCAGGAAGGAGGCGGCAGGGACCGCCTGCAGGCCGCTTCATCCCCTCACCGTGCCCTCCATCACTTGTGCATCCACCCCTCCAAAAGGATAAAGACAAATCAGAGACCGGAAATTCGCCAGAAACTCAATTTTTCTTCTCTAACAATGTCTGCTTCCCTCCAAAAATATCTATGGAGATTCTCAGCCATCCAGCTCGTGGTTGTCCCAAAGTTGCTTTTTTCAAGGGGCAACTGGACTTTCTGGTTTTTCTTTGAAGACGTTTCGCTCCTCCTCCAGAAAGCTTCTTTGCTCTCTCCAAAAACATGTTTAAAAGCATTTTGGTACCTTCAGATTAGAACATAGAATAACAGGGTTGGAGGGGCCTTGGAGGTCTTCTAGTCCAACCAACTCTGCTCAAGCAGGACATCCTCTCCCACTCTGGACAAATAGCTATCCAGTCTCTTCTTAAAAGCTTCCAGTGATAGAGCACCCACAACTTCTGGTAGCAAGCTGTTCCACTGGTTAATTGTCTTCACTGTTAGGAAGTTTCTCCTTAATTCCAGGTTGCTTCTTTCTTTGTTTAGTTTCCCTCCATCGTTTCTTGTCCTGCCCTCTTGTGCTCTGGAGAATAGGTTGACCCCCCCCCCCCCACTTTCTCCATAGATAGTGGAACACTGCTATCATGTTTTCCCATAATCCTTCTTTTCATTAAACTAGACCTACCCAATTCCTGCAACCGTTCTTCATATGTTTCAGCCTTCAGCCCCCGCGACCCCAATCATCTTTGTTGCTCTTCTCTGCACTCTTTCCAGAGTCCCAACATTTTTTTATATTGTGGTGACCAAAACTGGATGCGGTATTCCAAGTGTGATCTTACCAAGGCATTAGAAAGTGGTATTAACACTTCATGGGCTCTTGGTTCTATCCTTCTGTTAATGCATCCTTAATCATAATAGAGCTGGAAGGGACCTTGGAGGTCTTCTAGTCCAACCCCCTGCTCAAGCAGGAGACCCTATAGCATTTCAGACAGCTGGCCCTCCAGTTTTTCCTTAAGTACGTTTTTCCAGCCAGTTACAAATCCATCTGGCGGTGATGCTGTCTTATCCCACATTTTTCTAGCTTACCGAGAAGTAGGTTGTGGTCTACTTTGTCGAATGCCTTGCTGAAGTCTAAGTATACGGTCTCCACAGCACTTCGCTGGTCTACTCATTTAGTCACTTTATCAAAGGATGAAATGAGATTGGTTTGGCACGATCTGTTTTTAACCAACCCGTGCTGGCTACTATTACTTTATTTTTTCCTAGATCTTCGCAGTTCTGTTTTTTGATTCTTTTTTTCCAGTATCTTCCCAGGCAGTTTTCTAAAGTGTTTTTTTAAGTGTCATGTCCTAAATGGCAGCCCGGTGAGAAAAGCAGGCAGGCACCCACTTCAAACCCAATCAAGGGAAGTTTAAAGGGAGAAAAACTCAAGCAGGAGACCCTATACCAGGGGTGTCAAACTCAAGGCCCGCGGGCCGGATCCGGCCCGCGATGTGGTCAGATCCAGCCTGCGGGGCCATTCTGGTCTACCCAATACGAAGAGGAAAGATCAGGCCAGCGTGGCTTCAGTCCGGTCTACCCAGTGTGAAGAGGAAACATGCCAGCAGTTGGAGGAGTGGCATCAAGCTGGCCACGCCCACCCAATTGGCCACGCCCACCCAATTGGCTACACCCACCCGGCCGACCATGCCTGCCCACCCCCACCCCCCAAGGTCAACCACAGTCCTGATGCGGCCCTCAATGAAATTGAGTTTGACACCCCTGCCCTATACCATTTCAGACAATTGACTGCCCAGTCTTTCCCTAAAAAAAGCTCCAAGGAGTGCATTGGCTTGGCTTTTTTGGCAGCTGCAGCACACTGCTGGCTCATGCTTCAATAGTGGTCTATTAGGATGCCTAGTGTAGGTCCCTCTCACAGGCACCCCAGGTATTCCATACCTGTGCATTAGCAAAGCATGGTGCCTCCGCCTCCTCCTCCTCCTGCTGCTGCAGGAGAGACGGCAAAATCAGCTGATGGGAAAATTGGCAAGGTCTAGGTCTCCCTACCCCCACCACCGCAGGGAAGCCCAGCCCCTCCCTCTCTGGGGTGTGGGATCTTAGGGGTGCCCCAAGGGCACGGTTAAAGAAAAAAAAAGTCAAGATGGCAGCCGCAACGTTGTGGTGGAAACTCTGCCGGTTTCTTATGTGCGTTGCAAGCGCCATTGTGATTTTAGCAACGATCCTGGAGAGGACTCGATCTTCCCAGACTGATTCGTTGCCTGAATTCTGCAGGATGTCCTTTCTGGGACCTCTCCTTGGCCTCTGTTCCCTTGGCTAAGCACACAGCACCTTCCTTTCCCTTTTTATACTGGAGGTCCCCCAACCCCTGGGCCGTGAACCGGCACCAGGCCATGGCATGCCAGAAACTGGGCTGCGCAAACAAGCCAAGCCGAAATCTGCGGGATGCAGGCAGGATGCAAAACCACGTCCCCCTCCGGTCCATGGAAAAACTTCTCTCCATGGAACCGGCCCCTGGTGCCCAAAAGGTTGTTTCTAATTGCCCACCCAGCCTCCTGGTCCTTCCTTGATTGGTTTCTTTGGTCCTTCTTAACGCGACTCAGAATGTATGGAACACCATATTTGGGGCGGAGGGAATCTGACCAATGCACAATAAAAAGGGAACAAATTTATTTTTTCTCGGATTCAGAAAATTTCGTTCTGTTGAAGCTGTCTAGAATTGCATTCGCCTTTTTTTTTTTTGCAGCCGGATGACAGTGGTGGCCCTGTGTTGCAGTTAATGTGTGTTTCCAAGACTCTTTTTCTCGCGTGCAATTGATTTCAATTGTCTTGGGAGGGAGGGAAGGAGGGAGGAAATAGAGGGAGGGAGACTGGAACATACAACATAGAATAATAGGATTGGAAGGGACCTTGGAGGTCTTCTAGTCCAAGCCCCTTGCTCAAGCAAGAAACCCTATACCATTTCAGGCAAATGGCAGGGAAAACGAAGGAAGGAGGGAGGGAGGCAAGGAGGAAGGAAGGAAGGAAGGAAGGAAGGAAGGAAGGAAGGAAGGAAAAAGTGAGAGAGGAAGGAGGGAGGGAATTCCTCAGCCAGTATTTGTAGACTTGAACTCCCAGAATTCCCACATTGGCTTGGAAATTCTGGAAGTCCAAAAGTCTTAAAGTTGCCAAGGTTGGAGCCACAGCCCCTGGACCATTACCAAGCCAAGGAAGGGATGGAAATCTGGGGAGGGGTAGCCATTTCTGCTGCGTAAGCCCACAGAATTAAAGTATAGATTCTCCCTCCCCCTATTAGACCAGGTCACATTGTCCAATTGAGTCTCATTATATTGTTATGAGAAAAAGTCTTTGGCTCTGGCAAACACCTGCCAAAGTGACCTTGGTTCTCACAGCTGTCTTCTTGATGTCTGGAGCCTACATTCCATCTCCCCTTTCCATCCCCCCTAGTTCGTTCGTAAGCTGAGAAGCAATAATGGCTGCAACAGCAAAAGCGCACTTTGGAACTTGACAGGTGCCCCGCCCCCCCTAAAACGAAGGAGATACCTGGAACAGTTGTTAAGTTAGTAATACAGTTGTTAAGTGAATCTGGCTTCCCCATGGACTTTGCTTGTCAGAAGGTCGCAAAAGGGGATCACGTGACCCTGGGACACTGCGACCGTCATAAATATGAGTCAATTGCCAAGTGTTTGAATTTTGATCATGTGATTGTGGGATGCCGCAATGGTCATAAGTGTGAAAAACAGTCATAAGTCACTTTTTTGCAGTGCCGTTATAACTTTGAACGATCACTAAATGAAGGATTGTAAATCGAGGACTATCTATAGCTTCACACAACAAAGTGAATTGTTTATGATTTAATTCATAGGCCACCCAACTCGCAAACAACTTTGGATGACTTACAACTAAGAACACACACATACAGTACACACACACACACACACACACACACACACATGAAAGCATTTTAGAGATACAACTGATAAGAGGAAAATATTTGTGGCTCAGAATTGAGCTGTGAGGTCCTTAGTAACATCCTTAGCTACAGCCCTGGTGATATTACTTAGTTTGGTAATGAAACTTCTGCAACAAAACCACCAAGCTTAGAGAGCACCAAAAATTCCACAGAAAAAGAAACTCAGATAAGCAGGGATTAACACCAGACAAACAATCAAGCAATACCCTAATCAAGGAACTATCAAGAGAAAAACTGCTCTCCCACCAACACTGACAGGACAAGCCACTAGCACAATGATGGCGAACCTTTTCGGCACCGAATGCTGAAAAGGGAGTGTGTGCATGCAAGCGCTCGTCTTGGACGCGACTCGGAAGAGGAGCTGCCCAGGGGGCATGCGCGCGACAGAAAATGAACTTCCGGTTTCCAGCGCGTGCATGCATGCCGGCCAGCTAGTCTGCCGGTTACTGGTGCACATGCGTGCGTGACGATCAGCTGGCCAGCGCGCATGCTCACACCGGAAAACGGAAGACCAGCTCTTCCAGTTTCCGGCACTGGCACACGCATGAAGGCCAGCTGATCATCGCGCGCACATGCACGCCAGAAACCCAGAAGAGGAATGGGCGACGCCGCATGTGCCAGGCGACATGGCTCTGCGTGCCACTTCGGGCATGCGTGCCATAGGTTTGCCATCATGGCACTAGTATATAAACAGAGAGCAAACCCCACACTCCCTACTAGCACTGATGATGTTAGGGTAATGAAACATCTGCAAGAAAACCACCATGCTCAGAGACCACCAAGGAGTCCACAGCCTCTCCTCCACCTCCTCCTCCTCCTCCTCCCCCCCCCCTCGGCAAATCTCTGTCCATTCTAGCACTGATGATGTTACCTAGTTGGGTAATGAAACATCTTCAAGAAAACCACCAAGCTCAGAGAGCACCAAGAATTCCACAGAAAAAGAAACTCAGATAAGCAGGGATTAACACCAGACAAACAATCAAGCAATACCCTAATCAAGGAACTATCAAGAGAAAAACTGCTCCCCCGCCAACACTGACAGGAGAAGCCACACTATATAAACAGAGAGCACACTCTCTATCACCACTGATGATATTACCTAGTTGGGTAATGAAACGTCTGCAACAAAACCACCAAGCTCAAGGAATTCACAGAAAGAGAAACCGAGATAAACAGAGATTAATACTAGACAAATAATCAAGCAATGTCCTAATCAAGCAAGCACCAAGGAAAAAAACAAACATTCCTCCACCAACACTGACAGGGCAAGCCACTAGTATATAAACAGAGAGCAAACCCCACACCTCCTGCTAGCACTGATGATGTTGCCTAGTTGGGTAATGAAACATCTGCAGAAAAACCCCAAAGCCCAGAGAGCACCAAGAACCCCACAACGATGCCACTGATTGAAAGGGAAAAGCATTCAAAACAAATCAGAGCCCCACGGATACTCTGCCCCCTTCCCTGTGACAGCCAGGACCCAAATGGACTTGGAGACATTGTTTTGAAGGGGGTGGGGGGAGGAGAGACCAGGGAGACCCAGAAGGGGCCAGCCATGGACAGATCCTAACTGCCACACAAAAGGCAGAGCTTCAATTAGACCGTCAGGGCGGCCATCTTGCCTTTTTTGACTGCCCCTGCAGGTTTCAGGGATGGTGGGAGGACACACCTCAGATTTGGGGAGAGCCCTCTTGGTGCCCACATGATCCTTTCCTTCCATAGACATGACTCTTGGAACATCCAAAGGAGGACAATGGGTGCCCAGGACCTTCTGCCCACCCCAGATACCCTTTGCCCCATCTTGGTTCTTTCAATTACTTTTTGGCCCACCATTCCACCCCCAGGCCCCTTTCTCTCTCCCCCACCCGCCCTGCTGTCCATCCATCCATCCGTCCCACAGGGGTCAAGGGATGCAGAACCTTAAAGGACCCACCTGGAACCCGTTCCTGAGTAACCATGCAAACAGAAGAAGGGTGCCCATGGCAACGGACTCCAGGAAGCCACGCCCCTCCCTCCACGGGGGTCCAGGTGGGAAGACGGTCCTTCAGCCCCCAGAAGGAGCATGCAGCAGCCCAAAGTCTTCTACCCCCAGCACGAGACCTACGCCTCTCGACCCTTAGAGCGACTGGACGGACAGCAGCACAACCGAGGCTTTCCGGCATTTGTCCTGCCCGAAAACCTTGCCTCTGTAGGTAGGCATCCCTTGCTCGACCCATAGCCGGAGTGGCAGCCCTGGGGAGGGCTCGTCTACGCCTTCCCTGGCTTGGACCCTCTTCTAGGAGGGCACAGTGCCCCTTTGCAACTTCCTGGACCCACCCGGACCTGGCTGACGTCCCCAGGGAGCCCTCAGCTGCTGTCCAAGGAAAGGAATTAATCTGTTTTATGGGTTAACCCCCCTCCTGGGTTCATTCTTAATGGGGCATCCTTGCTTTCCTGCCCCCCTTGAAGGGGCAGGGGTGCAATCCCTCTTTTTTACTGCTTGGACCTGCCGAGGGGATACCCGGACAGGTGAAATTCTCGGCTGGGCCAGGGGTGGTAGATTTGCACCATTGCTGCCAAGAAAGAATCCATCCGGACCCCCTGAACATTGACCCCTCTTGAAATTCCCTGGTGGGATGGGGGGCGGTTTAAGATGCCCCTTCGCCCAGGATGTAGCTGGTTTCCTATCACCCCCTTTCCCCCTCCCAAAAATTCAGTCTTGGAAGGAGACGCAAAACTTCTTGCAAACTTCTGCAGGGGTGAGAAACCTATAGTTGATGTAGCCCTCTGTTCCATATTTTTTTCCAATTGTCTCACTGAGGAAAGTGGGGTGAGCAATTTGGAATAGCAATTGCAACCTTCACTTACAACCCAAACTTAAATTAAACCGTTATCCAGGACAAATAGGAGGCCAACGGGTTAAAAATGAACTTCAGAAGACATGGTCAAGCTAAACCAGGATTCGCGGCCCCTAAAAGCTTGCAGCCACACTTACATCCGAAACGTACACTGCTTAAAATGGGAATCCAGAGTTTAAAAACTCAGCCAGAAGCGGTAAACGAGGAGAAGCCACCAATCCTGGCTTAATCGAAGAACCCTGGAAAGTGGCTGAATCGTCTTGTGTTGTCATTACAGGGACGCCCAGTTTGTACCACCCACCCAGTCAAGATCTTTGCGCAGCGCCCCCAGCAGGTAAATCTTTTGTGGTGCGTAGAAAGTAGCCATTGTGGCAGAGTGGCGTTTGTGCAACACAAGGATGCTGGCTTGTCCCTTTTTTTGCCCGCCATTGCAGTTAACGTCTCATTTCCAAAAAGTTTTCATTCACCACGGATGCAATCCATTGGTGCAATATTTTTTATGGTCATTGTGGAGCGGTTACATAAAAATTACGATTATGGGGTGGGCACATCAATTCACAGAGCTTGCTGTCAACTATAACCCTCAGCCTAACGGTTTTTGGAGGTGGGTGTGAAGAGTGAATAAAAGCAGATGTGATCAATGGGTGCGCAAAACTAAAAAAAAGAAGAAGAAGAAGGGAGAACAATAGTTATTATTGTAAAATCCAGATGTGGAACCGGACGGAAGGAAAAGGAAATTGGACCCATTTTTTAAAAAGGTTCTTGGCAGGAAAATGGTGGAAGTTGGACAGGCATCTTCTAGGGGTCCTGAGGATGGGCGAGGGAAGGTGAAAATCACTCTCCCCATTCTGGAGGCAGAGCTGCCCCCCCCCGTCCAGGGGAAAACATCAGGATTGGACACTGTGGTGTCCTTCAATGTTCCTCTAATGCGCAAGATGAATGATTCATGTTGCAATTAACATTCTCTCTCTCTCTCTCTCTCTCTTTCTCTCTCTCTCTCTCTCTCTCTCTCATCTATCTATCCATCCCTGGATCATTTTCCTTTCTTCTCTCTCTCTCATCTCTCATCTATCTCTCATCTATCTATCTCTCATCTATCTATCTATCTATCTATCTATCTATCTATCTATCTATCTATCTATCTATCTATCTATCTATCTATCTATCTATCTATCTATCTATCTATCTATCTATCTATCTATCTATCATCCATCCATCCATCCATCGATAGATATCTATCATCCATCCATCCATCTATCCATGCATCCTCCATCCATCTTTCCCACTCTCTCTCTCTCCCTCCCTCCCTCCCTCCCTCCCTCCCTATCATCTATCTTCTGTCTAGATGTCTGTCTATCTCTGCATCAAGTGTCTGGCCCTCTTCCTTGCCAACCCAGTGCAGCATGTGGGAATGGTTCCTTGCACGTAAAGCCCACGTGTGGGGCAAACGTGGGCATCTGTGGCATGCTTTGGCCGGCAAGGCCTTCCCCAGACTTCAGGGCATCTCTGCCATAAGGGAAGCCATTTTGGACGATTCCCAACCAACGGCACTGCGCACCCCCGGTTGGGCTTCGGCCTGGACCGGTTCTGCGGCTGCGCCCTCCATGGACGGAGCCCCTCCGGCCATTCATGACGTTTTGCCTCTTGTTGCAGGATTCCACATGGCGCCCTGCGGCTGCTTCTTTGACCCCCGAATCTACCGCATCGAATGGGCCACGGCCAACTTTGTCCAGCCCTCGGTGTACAAACTGTCCAGCGGGCCCAACCCCCAAAACTCGTACCTTCTGGACAACCAGAAGTATCTCAAGGGCTCGGTCCAGCCGCTGCCCTACACCCCATACCAGCCCGTGGCCAGCAACTCCCCGTTTGCCATGCCCTTCTTCAAACCCGAGGGGTCCCCCGCCAAGCTGACAGACCACGTCGGCTTCGTGGCCAACCTGGCTCACGGACCCCCATTTGTGGAGGTGCCCCGTCTGCCGGGCGAGAGCCTGATGCCCGTGGAAGAGCACAAACTGTTGGCGGTGGTCCCGAGTTCGAGTCTCAAGGAGCAGCAGCAGCAGCAGCAGCATCACAGCCAGGTGGGCCCCTACCAGCCTCTCGACTCCAGGCCCGGCCTGGCCTTCCCAGTGTTCAAGGGTTTCCCGGCAGAGGAAGCTGACTTCAAGGTCAGCGAGGTCCCCCTGGGGATGGGGGAGCCCCCCCTGAGCCCTGGCGTCCACTCTGAAGAGCCGGTCCCCTGCGGGGGGATGGAACAGCTGGAGCCTTGCGTGAACCTGGAGGGGATTCTGCCCCGGGAGACCCCCTTGCTGGAGGAGCCGGGCGAGGCCTTTCAGCTGCTGGACCAGGTGCCCCTGGAAGATGCTATGAAGCTGTTTGACTGCTCGCCCATCCATTCGGACACCGAAGCCACCCTGGATGAGCTGGGCGGTGGGGGCCAGGCAGCCCTTCCGGGGGAGGCCGTGCGGGAGGGCTGCTTCTCCGGCGAGGACTCGTCCAGCGACATCCGTTCCCTCAACCTGCCGGACGAGCTGCTCTCCTTCGACTACAGCGTGCCGGAGATCCTTAGCGCTGTGACCAGTTTGGATTATCTCTACGACGTGAACTCCTTCGGGGAGGAGCCCCCGTGGGAGAGCAGGCTGGGCTCTCTGCCGCCTCTCCCGAGACTCCTCGGGTCTCCCGTGGGCCTGGAGGAGAAGAGGAGGAACCTGGCCCCCGGCAACAGAGCCAGGAAGCCTGAACGGGCATCCATGCAGGGGGGCGACAGGGAGACTCCGGAGGGAAACTCTGCCCTGCTGGCCCTCTGAGACAGGCAGGAGGGGCAACCTGGACGTATCTTTGATCACAGAGAGTTGGATTCGGATGGATCTGGTGCATTAAAAAAAACACGTATCCTGAAACGTGGCGGCCCCTGCGATGCGTGTGACTCCTTTTCTGTCGGCCGGATTCAGCTTCACGGGAACCTGGGTGGCCTGTGGGAATTGTAGTTGCCCTGGAATCCTGGAGTTGTAGTGACCTCCCCCGGCTTCCCCAAGGACATCTAGTCCAACCCCCGGGTTGGTGCAGGGATCCAAATGGAAGTTTCCGGGGGGGGGGGTGTCTGCCAATCTGGGAAATGGGGTATTTTATCATTCAGGGGAAGTTTGAAAGAATCTCAGGTGAACCACGGCCTTTAATCCGCTAACACCACAGGTGGGGCTTGACTGGCTGTGCCAGGGAGTTAGACCCAGCTGGGGGGGGGCATTCAGCATGGGAGTGCAATGGCAGGGCTGTGCATGATGGTTTTAATATTCTCGGCTTGTTTAATTTCCTGTGTTGCTGATGTGAGCCACCCAGGGATGTTATAGAAGTTTCATTCATTCATTCATTCATTCAAACTTTTACTTTTAATGAGGTGAATACCGCGGGAGTTTCAGAGTCAGTTTTCACCAGATATGTGCCAATATGATACTTCCATTAAAAGTAATCTTTGAGGAACTCAAGTGCCTCGGAGTCTTGCTTGCAATGGATTTATTACTTGGAACCAAGAGTGAAATTCAGCAGGTTCGGACAGGTTCTATAGAACCGGTGGCGGCAATTATGCGCAGTTCGGAGAACTGGTAAATCACACCACTGACTGGCCCCTCCCCTCCCCTCCCCTCCCCCTCACTCCTTCTCTCCTCCTTCTCGGGCTCATACATACAGAGCAAACATGAGAAGGAGGCGAGAAGCAGCCAGGTTGAATGCTAGAAGACTTGGCCGAACTTTTCTGTCGGAC
>QLTV01000603.1:93809-109246 GCA_003457575.1 Thermophis baileyi | reverse complement strand
GCGCAGTGCGGAGAACTGGTAAATAACACCACTGACTGGCCCCTCCCGGCCCCTCCCAATCACTCCTTCTCTCCTCCTTCTCAGGCTCATACACACAGAGCAAACATGAGAAGGAGGCGAGAAGCAGCCAGGTTGAACGCTAGAAGACTTGGCCGAACTTTTCTGTCGGTTCTGTGGGTGTGGCTTGGTGGGCGTGGCTTGGCCACGCCCACCAAGCCACACCCACAGAATCGGTAGGGGAAAAATTTGAATGTCACCCCTGCTTGGAACCCTGACACATTCATTTATTCAAATTCTTTTTCCTTTCTTCCTTCTTTCTTTCTCTTTTCTTTCTTTTTCTCTCTTTTCTGTCATTTGATATGCCACCCATGTCAATAGCAGTAGCGCTTAGACATACAGTATATACCGCTTCACAGCCCTCTCTAAGCGGTTTACAGAATCAGCCTGTTGCCCCCAACAATCTGGGTCCTCATTTTACTGACATCGGAAGGAAGGATGGAAGGCTGAGTCAACCTTGAGCCGGTCAGGATCGAACTGCTGGCAGTCGGCAGTGAGTTAGCCTGCAATACTCCATTCTCACCACGGCACCACCAGGGCTCTTGCAAGAGAAAAGAAGGAAGGAAGAGAAAGAAAGAAAAGGAGAAAGAAAAAGGAGGGTGAAAGGAAGGAGAGGAAAGAAGAGGGAGAGCAAAAGAGAAGGGAAATAAGAGATGGAGGGAGCAGGAGAGAAAGAAAAAATGGAGAAAAGGAAGGGAAGGAAGGAGAGTAGGGAGAAGGAAAGGAAAGAAAGGTAGAAAGAAAGGGGCGTGAAGGAAGGAGAGAGAGAGAGAATAGCACTAGCACTTAGACCAGGGGTCCCCAAACTTGGCAACTTTAAGACTTATGGACTTCAACTGGAGAATTCTGGGAGTTGAAGTCTACAAGTCTTAAAGCTGCCAAGTTTGAAGACCTCTGACTTAGACATATACTGCTTTACAGCCCTCTCTGTTTACAGATTCAGCCTCTTGCCCCCAACAATCTGGGTCCTCATTTTACTGACCACGGAAGGACGGAAGGCTGAGTCAACCTTGAACTGGTGAGAATCGAACTGCTGGCAGTTGGCAGAATTAGCCTGCAATACCGCATTCTAACCACTGCGCCACCACAGCTCAATGTTGAACGATTCTCTGGGCTGCTTAAATCTTTTAAATTATTATCTCAATTATGAAAACGAAGGAACGAACGGATGAATGCACCTAACCAATAAAATACACCAATATTTTGCACGCCGCTTTGTCGCTTGCATTCATAGCCCAGCTCGTAACTTTGGGGTCCCCGGTTTCGGCTGTAACTCGCACACCCGCCATTGAAAGCTGGGTGTGCAGTTTGCCGAAGACAGACCCAACCTGTAAAGAGGTCAGCAATTCGCACAGGGGCACCTGGGCACATAGAGTCCCTGTTAACCTTGGCATGCATGGGTTGGCCTTTCCAGCTTGCTGAGGATTGTGGGAAAACCTGCAGGAAGATCCTGGCCTGACAACCTGGGGAATTCTGGGAAGTTTGCTTGCAGGAAGAGGATTCTGCCCTTCTGCCAATCGAGTGGCTCTTTGCCCTGGGAGCACAGGTAGTCCTCGACTTACGACCACAACTGAGCCCAAAATTTCTGTCGCCGAGCGAGACACTTGTTCAGCGAGTATGGCCCCCGTTTTACAACCTGTCTTGCCGCCGTTGTTAAGTGAATCACTGCAGTTGATCGGTTGGTAACCCGGTTGTTAAGTGAATCTGGCCTTCCCCGTTGACTTTGATTGGGAAAAGGTCGCAAGAGGGGATCACCCGGGACATTGCAACCGTCATAAATATGAGTCGGGGACTGCCGGCGTCTGAATTTCGATCCCGTGACGGCGAGGAATGCCGCAACGGTCATAAGCCTGGAAAAAGAAGGTCCCGAGTACCCCTTTTTCCAGTGGCCGTTGAGTAGCTTTGAACGGTCGCTAAACAAAACTGTCGTTAAGTCGAGGACTACCGGCATTTCTCAACCTGGCTGGGGGAATTCTGGGAGGTGACGTCCACCCATCTTCAAGCGGCTCGGGTTGAAAAACGCTCTCCCAGAATATCCCACCTCCAGTGGTGGCCCCCGAGGGCCCAGGAGATGGCGGCGCTTAGCGGGTGAGACGACAGGGGAAGAGGAATGGAAGGACAACGATGGATGCCTGTGGCTGGCCACAAGTGTCCATTTATTTAGCAAGAGTTGGAGTGGACGCCAGAAGGCCGTCCTTCCCCTTCTCTCGCGAGGCGCAGAATCGACCAGCGGCCCCGGGTCACAGTGACACCTCGGCAGGTTGTTCCCCCTCGGGGAGTGGAGTCAGTTAAGGCAAAGCGTAAGAGCAGGAGGGAGGACAGGGAGTGGGCCGGCCGGAGGTCCTTGCAAAGAGAAGGACTGGCCGACTGTCGAGGAGTTTCTCTGTCTTGCCGGACACCGGCCCATCTTTGGCGAAGACCCGTAAGCACGAGGAGGAGGAGGAGGAGGAACGTAGAGGCACGGCGTCGTCCGGGAGGGCCGGGAGTCCTCGCAGGGCGTCGTTCGGAAAGCTTTGGCACTCTCGGCGGAGTTGGGATGGAGGGGCGGGCACACGGCCTGCCCGTCAGCCTAGATCTCCTGCAAGGACGGGCCGGGGTCGCTGTGCTCGCGCTTCACCCGGGGCTTCACCCGGGCTCCGGCTTCGTGCCCCAGGGTGCCGAAGGCATCTGCGGGAAAGGAGAAAGATGGGCCCAGCCTTAGCCTGGGATAGGGGTGGGAGGGGGAAGTCCCCAACGGGCTGGGCGACGCCTCCCCGTGGAGGAAGGCCAGGGGGTCCGTACCTTTCTCCAGCACCGCCGGAGACAGGGAGGCGAGGTCGCTGAACTGGAAGAGAGAAGAAGACGGAGGTTCAGTGGGGGCTCCCGAGACCAGGCTAGGGGGTGGGGGGGACCGGTCTCCCACCTCTGCCCTCTCCCTGCCAGGGGGTGCATGCAACAACAGTAACAATGTTTGGCTCTACAGCCCCGTGCAGCCAGGAGGCCGAAGGGAGGGCGTCTCTGGAGGGTCTGCCTGAACTGAGCAGGCCTCTCCCAGAAAGGGAGAAGGGCTTTCCAGTCTCTCCGGGAGGGATACTGTTAAATAGGGAGAATCATCCAGCTGGCCAGCCCTCCATGGGACAACTCCCCATGGCCAACTCGCCGCCGGGACAACTGAACCATTCAATTTCATTGTTTTCCCTCCCTCTGCACTTAGCACTAACCCTTAAGACTTATATACCGCTTCACATCCCCTCTCTAAGCTGTTTACAGAGTCAGCCTATCGCCCTCCCCAACAATCTGGGTCCTCCTTTGACCGACCCCGGAAGGAAGGACGGAAGGCTGAGTCAACCTGGAGCCGGTCAGGATCGAACCCAGTCAGCAGAATTAGTCTGCAATGCTGCATTGTAACTCCTGCACCACCATTTCTTTGATATGAGTGTAACTCTTGTCCCGCGGCGAGTTTTCCCGTGGCATATAGACCCCCAAACAGGGGCCCCGCATTCCCCTGCCTCCCTGGCCATGATTACTATCCTGCAGGAGTCTCTTCCAACCCACCCACCTGCTGCTCGCCTCCAGAAGTTGTGGGTTGTGCTCCAACACTGGAGGTTTTTCAGAAGAGATTGGACAGCTCTTTGTCCGGAACGGTCTAGGGTCTCCTGCTTGAGCAGGGGGTTGGACTAGAAGACCTCCAGGGTCCCTTCCAAGTCTGTTGTTCTGTTATACACCCAGCCACAAGAGGGATTTGGCTTGTTCCCTGCAGGGCGGATGGCCAGCCGTACCCGGCGCTCACCTCTCCCATCACGGCGATGGGCGTTTCCCCTGTGGCTTCGGCCACCCGGTGCTCCACCAGGTAGAACATGTACTCGTCGTACAGGAGGCGGATCAGGTGGAAGGAGCCGAAACTGGCGGCGCTGCGCAAGGTGAGGTCGCGGATCACCATGGAGCTGGGGGAGAAAGGGATGTCCGGCAGCTCAGCCTGAGACCTGGGTGGGTGGGTGGGTAGGAGGAGGGGGAGACCCTTCCTGCCTTCAGAAGAGAAATGGACCTTTTCCTGCCCTGGGAAGGGCTCTTGGCAAAGCAAAGTGTGTGTGTGTTTGTGTGCTGATAGACGGGAATATTTGTAGGGTTGAACGGAGAGGTCCTTGGTGCTCTCTGAGCTAGGCTGTTTTCTTGGAGACATTTCATGACCCAACTAGGTAATGGCATCAGTGCTAGAAAGGAGTGGGGTTTGTGGGGAGGAGATGGAGAAAGAGGAGGAAGAGGAGGAGGAGGACAATAGGGTCTTTGGTGCTCTCTGAGCTTGTTTTCTTGCAGATGTTTCATCACCCAAACTGGGTAACATCATCAGGGCTGGAAGGGAGTGGGGTTTGTGGAGGGGAGGAGGAGGAGGAGGAGGAGGAGGAGGAGGAGGAGGAAAAGAACTGTGGCGTCCTTGGTGCTCTCTGAGCTTGGTTGTTTCTTGCAGACGTTGCATTACCCAGCTAGGTAACATCATCACTACAAGTAGTGCACTATCATATTTGTGTGTGTGTGTGTGTGTGTGTGTATACAACTCGATGGCATAACGACATGCTCTTCCAGGTAAGAGAATCCTCTCCAATGAGAAAGCTAGCCGATCAGACCGCAGTACCGGTCAGTTTCTCCACCCCTCGGGCTCAGGCTCTGGCCCCTCTGGTCCTGGAGGAGGGGCAGTGAGGGGCGAGGCAGAGGGCTTACCTGTAGAAGGACCACTTCAGCAGAAACTGCCGGGCCGCCCGGGGGAAGCTGGCCGCGCCCTCGTGCGGCTTCAGCACCTGCGTCACCACCTCGTCCAGCCATCTCGCCCACTGGTCCAGGGAGCTTTGCTGCTGCAGCGTCACCTTGAAATCCTGCTCCAGTTTTTGCACCAGGCCCTCTTCGCACTGGCAGACCCAGGAGGCTTGCTCCTACCCATCTTATTAACTTGATGTGGGGGGGGGGGGGGGGGGGGGAGAGAGAACCAGAGATGAGGAGGTTTGTAGCTCAGGGCTGAACGGTGGGGGTCCTCGATGCCCTCGGAGCTTGGCGGGTTTTCTTGCAGGCGTTTTATGACCCAATTAAGTAACATCATCAGTGCTAGAAGGGAGGAGGAGGAGGACTGTGGGGTCCTTGGTGCTCTCTGAGCTTGGTAGTTTTCTTGCAGACGTTGCATGACCCAACTAGGGAATTTCAATAGTGCTAGAAGGGAGTAGGGGTTTGTGGAAAAGGAGAAAGGGAGGAGGAGGAGGAGGAAAGGAGGAGGAGGAGGAGGAGGAGGGGGAGAAAGGGAAGAAGGAGAAGGAGGAGGAGGACAGTGGGGTCCTGGGTGCTCTCTGAGCTTGGTGGTTTTCCTCCAGACTTTTCATTACCCAACTAGGTAGCATCATCAGTGCTAGAAGGGAGAGGGGTTTGCTCTCTGTTTATATAATATTAGCTTGGCTTGCCAGTGTTGATGGGACATTTGTTTTCTGCTTGATTGTTTGTCCGCTGTTAATCCCTGCTTATCTGGGTTTCTCTTTCGGTGGGGTCCTTGGTGATGTCTGAGCTTGGTGGTCTTCTTGCACTACCCAACATGGTAACATCATCACTTACCAGCGCTAATGGGGAGTGTTGATTTTCTCCTTGGTAAGCTACTGCACCTAAAGAAGGGAGCCCACCCCACATGCACTAGCACCGATGAGGTTGCCTAGTTGGGTCATGAAACGTTTGCAAGAAAACCACCAAGCTCAGAGAGCACCAAGGACCCCACAGTCCTCCTCCTCCATCTCTTCCTCCTCCTTCCTTCTAGCACTGATGATGTTACTTAGTTGGGTCATGAAACATCTGCAAGAAAACCACCAAGCTCAGAGAGCACCAAGGACCCCTACTCTAATTTCAAAATTCTAAATACTTGTGGCAAACACAACTCTTACGTATCGCTTTCGGGCAGCATCCTACAGAAGTGCCGGACTATGAGTCCCATCCAGCAGTGTGTCCGTGGCCACGAGGCACCCCTCCCTGCTCCCCGCCCCCAGGAGACCCCAAGACCTCAACTGACCTGGACATTGGCAAAGTCCACCCGGTTGAGATCGCTAAGCATCTGGTTGATCTGCGAGGTGTTCTGCAGGACGGCCCGCGCGGCCTGGGCCAGGTGGTTCAGAGAGGTGTACCTGCGCAGGGTCTGGGCAAAGGCACTCACCACGCTCACCTGGGGGAAGAGAGAGCGTGAGGCTCCCCAGGTAGGAAGCCAGGGACAGGGAGGGGCCCACGGGGCCCCTTTTCAACCAACAAGCCCCCCCCCACAAAGCCTCGCCCAGGTATTTATGGTACACCCGCCAGGATATTTCAAATTGACATTCTAATTTAAAAGAAATTTTTGTGTGTGTCTGTGCCCGAGACGGAATAAAATATACAGTATATGAAATTTTCAACTTTGGGTGTTGCTGATTGGATAAACGTGTTGTTACAGAAACGGCTAGTGCATATTAAATATGGGGTGGTTGGTAAGATTAATAACGTATCTCTCCTCCCCCCTCCTTATTCTACTCCGTCCCTCCCCGTCTTGGAGTTAGGGCCGAGTATTTGGATTTTTAGAGTGTTTTATTCATGCTGCCTATGGTTTTTTTTTAAATAGTTTTATCTTTGTAATATTGGAAGCCACCCAGAGTTACCCTGTGGTCAAAATGGGTGGCCGATAAATTTAATAAATAAATAAATGTACAAGCAAAAGTTGAGGCTCTGATGTTTTATTTCACTGCCCTAAAAAGATGAGGCTGTTACTTGTCTTATTCTACTGCGCTAAAAAGAATCAGAAGTCAATGTTTTTCTTTCTTTCCCCCCCCTTTCCCCCCACTTCTTTCCCTTCCCCCTTTCCTCCCCCATTTTCCACTTTCTTTTGCATTTTATATTTTGATGAACTTAATTCCCCCCCGCCCCTCTTTTAACGACCCTGTAATTCCCTGCATCGGGATGGTGTCTGGGGCGGCTGAATAGAGCTGAGCCTTTACCGGCCGGGTGCCCTTCCTGACACCTATGCGGAGTTCACAGCAGAGTCTTGATAAACTCAATGAAACTATTTAAATAGGAATACCAGCCAGGATAAACGGGAGCTACTCCTGAGCCCCAAGAGCTTTCTGCTTGAATTGAAGTAAAGGAAGTAAGAAAAATCCTGCCGAGGGATCGGATCCAATGACAAGGGGGCCCCAGGAGACCAAGGAAGGGCCCAGGGAGCCCTTGAGAGTCTTTAGCAAGGTGATCCAAGACTTGGAGCATACAAAAGAAAACGGGGGAGGGGGGACAGAGAGGGGCACCCATCAGAAGCCAGTATTGTGGCTTGCCCGAGTCCCGCACAGCCGCCCATGGATCCAGAGGACCAAGAGCAGACTGTGGCGTGGCAATATCGTCCTGTGCACCCGGCGCCCGAGTCAGAGAGCGAGGGGGACTCAGTGCCAGAGGATGACAGCCAACCAGGGACTTCTGCACCTCCTCAGTTGGAGCTGAGTGACTCAGGAGAAGAGGAGGAGCCTCTGCTTGATGCTAGGGCACGCAGGGCAGCTAGCAGGCAGGAGTGGCTCTGCAGGAGGAGGTCTCACGGCGTGTAAATCTGCAGGCTGATTGGCCAAGCCCTAAGGCTGTTTAAGGCGCTGGAAATAACTTGTTGCATTTTCTCTGACCACGTCTTGCTGCTCTTGGGATTTCTACGGCTTTGATTTCTGGACTTTCAGTTGCTGAACTAATTCATTCCGGGCTTTTTGCCAACGTCTGTGAGTTACTGATAATGGAGGAACTAAGTGCCTGTTTACTTTGGGGGTGTGAATTCTGGCCAACTTTATACCGGACTTTTGGCACGACGGACTTTATTATTATTTAAGGACTTTAAAATCTAGCTACTAAGAATTTTATTAGTAGTAAAAGGATATTATTTGACAAACAGTGTGTGTGCGTCATTTCGTAGGGCTTGCCGTGCTAGGACACAACAGCCAGAGTGATCTTCCAATGATGCAACGTGTGGCATGACATCACTGGGCAAATGACAAGATTTGCCACAATGGATGCAAATGACGTCATTGTGTCATTTTCATGATGATGTCAGAACCGGGCCTGGCGTCATGGCGCCCCCTCAAGGAGGAAGAGGGTAACGACGATGGCGTTTTGCAGACTGCAGGAGTCAAACCCTTCCACGGCTTCGAATTACGACTGCAGTTGGGACCAAAATTTCCGTTGCTAAGCAAGGCGGCTGTTAAGGGAGTCACGCCCAATTTTACCACGCCCAATTTTACCAGTCTATGCCGCCGTTGTTAAGCGAATCACTGCAGTTAAGTGGATATGCCATTGTTAAGAATAGAGAAAGAATAGAATGGAAATAATAGAATCGGAATCAAATCAAATCAAATCAAACAGGAATAACAGAGTTGGAAGGGACCCTGGAGGTCTTCTAGTCCAACCCCCAGCTTAGGGCTCTGCGGATCTCTGCAGAGGGTGGTCAAAGAAATTGCAAGATGGCAGGCAGAGCATCTTGGCCACGAACCATGCCATCATCTTGACTTTTTTGACCGCACTGCACAACCCCAGCAAAGAGCGGAGAAAGGGGCAAAAGAGAGGCGGGAGACGGACAGAGGCTCCTGAACTGGAAGGATGAAATCCAGGAGCGGCCACAGGGCGTCCGAGGGGCCGCAGCTATGGATCCGGCCAAGCTTTAAGGTTGGCCTTTGAAGTGCCATGGGAAGAAGGGGGTTCCCCACTTTTCAAAAGGGGAAGACAAATGTTCCAGCAAACTGCAGGCTTGTGGGTCGGAATTTTGTTTGGGGGGGGACGGACTGCAGCGCTTCCCCCACCCCACCCTGAGGGCGGGGAGGGGCTCTGCCTTCGTCTCTGCTTGCTTACCTTGCTCTGGACCACGGGCTGCGGGAACTCGCTCATGGCGCTCATCAGCCAGCCCTCCAGACTCTTGGCAAAGTTGCGGATGGCTTGGGTCAAGGTGCCTGCGGGGGAAGAGAACGGCGTGGCATCAGCCGAGTCGGGGAGCTGGGAGCCCCGACTGGAAGACCCAAAGGTGCTTTTTTTCAAGAGGCAACTGGACTTCCTGGTTTTTCTTTGAAGACGTTTCGCTTCTCATCCAAGGAGCTTCTTCAGCTCTGACTGGATGGTGGGGAAGGGAAGGATTTATGCTCCTTGCAGATGGCTGCAAGGATCTTCAGCCCAACACAACATACGTGCACACTTCCAACCCAAGAATACACGAAGGCAGAATCTTGTCCACCCCAAGGATAAAACACTTAGACACAAACTGAGCAACGGGGTATATGCAGCACAATGCAGTGAGCCCTGTGCAGATCTGTACATTGGGGAAACAAAACAGCCACTTCACAAACATGTGGCACAACATAAGAGAACAAATCCACCAGGACATGTTTCAGCAGTCCATCTGTATTTAAAAGACACAGGCCACTCTTTTGAAGACAGCAAAGTCCACATTTTGGACAGAGAGGACCGCTGGTTTGAAAGAGGGGTCAAAGAGGCCATCTGTGTCCAAATTGAACGGCCCACTCTCAACAGAAGGGGAGGGATACGACATCATCTATCTCCAGTCTACAACACAGACCTTTCAACAGTTCCAAGAAGGCTCCACCCCCATTTGCACCACTCAGGTGACCCTGAGGACACAGATAAACCTCCAAGCTGCCTCAGCGACTCTCTGAAAGGATGCAAATGACCAGCTGTTTGCAGGGAGTATAAATCCTTCCATTCCCCAGCCATCCAGTCAGAGCTGAAGAAGCTTCTTCGATGAGAAGCGAAATGTCTTCAAAGAAAAACCAGAAAGTCCAGTTGCTTCTTGAAAAATGCCTCACCCAACCCTCGATGAGAGCTTCAAGTCTGCCATGTTGGACTTTGGGGTCAACAAAAGGTACTGCAGAAAAAGGAAGTTCTGAGCTGGACTTCTGTGTGCCTGATCTAAGCCAGCATCCAAATCCTTGTTAGTTGCAGCACCAGCCAGATGCAAGACAGGCTTCTAGGCCAAGCTGGACATTTGGTCAGATCAGAAGCATTCCAGAGAAGATTGGTAGCTCAGCAATGAATTTATGGGGTACTTGGTGCTCTCTGAGCTTGGGGGTTTCCTTGCAAACATTTCATTACTTAGCACTGGCAATATCACTAGCATTTAGACTTATATACTGCTTCACGGTGCTTGTTGTGGCTTGCCCAAGTCCCGCGCAGCTGCTCATGGATCCGGAAGACCAAGAACCGACCATGGGGTGGCAAGAGCAGTCTGTATCTCCGGCACCTGAGTCTGAGACCGAGGAGGACGCAGGGCCAGAGGACAATACTCAGTCAGGGCCTTCTGCACCTCCCCAGCAGGAGTTAAGTGACTCCAGTGAAGAGGAGGAGCCTCTGATTGATGCTAGGGCACGCAGGGCAGCTAGCCGGCAAGAGTGGCTTTGCAGAAGGAGGTCTACTCACAGGTAAACCTGCAGGCAGAGGGGCCACGCCCTAAGACTATATAAGGTGGAATCACAACAGAAACTGTTGCTGGAAACAACGCACATATTTTACCTGGCTGCTGTTTACACTTTTGGTGATATCAGTTGGACTAACTCCAGTCCGGGCTCTTGGCCAACTCCCGCAAGTGAGGAATTTAAGGACTTAATGATCTGTTTGTGTTTTTTTTGTATTTGAAATCCAGGGCCAAAGTGTTCTGTGATTTGCAACAAGCACTTTGGGAGAAACCCTGAAATTAACTTATTACTAAGCATTTATTAGTGATAAAGCCTTCTTTATTTTGGACAACAGTGTGTGTGTGTGTGTCGTTTCCTGGGGGCTTGCTGCGCTGGGTCACAACAGTGCTTCACAGCCCTCTCTAAGCGGTTTACAGAGTCAGCCTCTTGCCCCCCAACAATCTGGGTCCTCCTTTTACCCACCTCGGAAGGAAGGACGGAAGGCTGAGTCAACCTTGAGCTGGTCAGGCTCAAATTGCTGGCTGTGGGCAGAGTTAGCCTGCAATACTGCATTGTAACCACTGCGCCACTACGACGCCACATAATTAGGAAACATCTTCACTGCTAGAAGGAAGAGGGGTTTATGGAGTGGGGGGAGGAAAAAAGGAAGAGGAGGAAGAGGAGAGGAGGAGGAGGAGAAAGGGAGGAGGAGGATTGTGGGGTCCTTGGTGCTCACAAATGTTTCATGACCCAAGTAGGTGACATCATCAGATTTAGAAGGGAGTGGGGTTTACTCTCTGTTTAGATACAAGTGGGTTGCCCTGTCAGCGTAGGTACAGTAGGAGTACTGATTTCTTCTCCGTAGTTCCTAAAACAGACTATTTTCAGCAAGTCCAAAATACATTAGAGAATTGTGTAAGACTCAGACAAACCAGTCATCAACAGGCACAGAGAGATAAACAGCATGTACACACCATTCAAAAAGCTAAAATGGAAACCACAAGACCAAAAGGGGGATTCTGGGAGTTGGAAGTCCACCCGTTTTAAAATAGGTGAGACTGAGAAACCCTGCCAGGGCAAGAATCTGTATTTCGGTACCCCTGAGAAGGGTGGCCACCCAGCCTTTGTCTAAACCCCTCCCCATCAAAAGAGAACCCACCACCTCCCAAAGCAGTATTTTTCCACTGATGAACAGTGCTTTCTCCCCCCAGCTTGTTATTTAAACCCAGATTCTTCCCCTACCCTCTGGAACAACCCTGAGGTTTTTCAGGCTGGCGAGAACCTCAAACTCTCCACCGATGCCCCGTGGCCCAATCCCTTAAAGAACGGGAAGCTTAAAAAAAAGGCCGCCAAGGATTTGCGGAGAGGGAATATATGACTGAAAAGTTGACGATGGAGGAATCTGAGCTGAATGGGGAAGGAGAAGAGGGGGGGGGGGTTTCGTGCAGAGCCTGGTAGAGAAAGGCTTCGGAAAGGCCTCCCCCCCCCGGTCCCTTTTACATACCGGGAACAGGCCGGAGAACATCTGGGATTAGAATCTCCACCAAGGTTTGGTACAAGAGGTGGTCGCAGCTCCGCATCCAGGCCAGGATGGGCTCGTGTTTGCAGAGGGCGATCAGCTGGTGTCTCGGGAGGATGGCTTCGTAGGACTCTTCGCTGCAAAGGGAAGGCGGGAGAGCCTTTCGGTAAAAGCATCCGGGCCGCCCCTCTTCCTAAAAACCCGTCCAAGGACTCGTCTCTGCATTCGGGGCCAGCACTTCGAGGGCAGGGTTGAAATTACAGGTGGACCTCGCCTTACGATCCCTTGCTCAGCCACCGTTTGAAGTGACAATGGCATTGGAAATTAAGTGACTTATGAGCGTTTTTCACACTTACGGCCGTTGCAGCATCCCCGTGGTCAGGTGGTAAAAATTATTATTTCCATTTTTCATTATTTTTATTTCTTTTATATTGTGGTTTTGATGCCCTGTAAGCCGCCTTGAGTCGCCATGTACGAGTAGGTGGCAAAATAAAATTTTAAAATAAAAAAATAAAACAAAATAATAAAATAAAACAAAATAATAAAATAAAATAATAAAATAAAATAATAAAATAAAATATTGGTGGGAGCAATGTTTTTGGCCTGGTAGGATTAAAATAAAATAAAATGAATAAAATAAAAACAATAAAATAAAATAAAATAAAATAAAATAAAATATAAAATAAAATAAAATATAAAATAAAATAAAATAAAATATAAAATAAAATAAAATAAAATAATAAAATAAAATAATAAAATAAAATAAAATAAAAAAATTCAGATGCTTGGCAACTGGCATGTATTTATAACGGTCGCAGTGGCCCGGGGTCAAGTTTCCCCTTTCGTGACTTTCTGGCAAGCAAAGCCAGGTTCACTTAACAACTGTGTTACTAACTTAACAATTGCAGTGGTTCGCTTAACAGCTGCAGCAAGAAAAGTCGTTAAACGGGGCAAAAACTCACTGAGCCACTCTCTTGCTCAGGAGTGGAAAGTTTGGGCTCACTTGAGGGCCGCCTGCATTCACTTTGAGCCCAATTGTCAGGGGAGGTGGAGAAGCCACCTGACCGTAGCATTACCTAGTGGCTCCGGCGGCGGCAGCGCCTGTCCGGCTGGGGAGGGATTCGGAATTCCAGAAGGAACGCCAAAGTTTCTCGAGGAACGGCAGCTGGAGGCTCATCACCACCTCGACATTGGCCTGCAGTGACAGATGCCCCCCATCAGATCTGCTTCCAGTGGGGCAGACAGAGGTGCTCCCGTGGTCGCCACACGGTCGCCCCAACGGCGAAGCAAACGTGGCAAGGCTCCCAGGCAGGTCCCCTTCAAACCTGGCCCCCTCCGGGTGGGGTGTGTGAGAATCACCTCGCAATGCCGGCGGTAGAAGAGCTGCAGAGCCTGGAGGTCGCGTGACTCGATGCCCTCCTGCAGGTGGACGCTTTCCAGATTCAGGACCGGGAATTCGGGCAGGACGTGAGTGACGTCTGTGGGGCAAGAAAAAAAAAATAGTTTCGGAGATTTGTTTTATGTACCATTGCTGTTATCAGGATCAGTACGATTGTAGTTTCGGTGAATGTGGCTAAATTTTATTATACTGCCGGCAAAAGTACGTGGAGTCTAACTGCCCACTGGTGATCCACCACAAATTGCAATATATTACCGGTAGCGCCAACCACAATTGTGACCCAAATTTCCGTGGTTAATACATTGTACCCCGTTTTACGACCTTCCTTGCTGCTGCTGTTCAGGGAATCGCTGCGGTCGTGAAGTTTTAAGTCTCACAGTCGTTAAGTGAATCTGGCTTCCCCATTGACTTTGCTTGTCAGAAGGTCACGACCCCAGGGCACTGCGACCGTCGTAAATATGAGTCGGTTGCCAAGGATCTAAATTTTAATCACGGGGACGCGGCAATGGTCGTAAGTGTGAAAAACGGTCATACGTCACTTTTTTTCAGTGCCGTTGTAACTTCAAACGGTCACTAAACGAACGGTTGCAAGCGGAGGGCTCTCTGTACTTGAAAGCACTGCACGAATCTGGGTTTGAGGCGCTGGCTTTGAGTCTGGGATTCAAATTTATTTATATATTAAATTTATCCAGCGTCCGTCTCCCAGGGACCTCCCTAATCTGCCCTTTTCACGCCTTTGGCGTAGGCTTCCTGCTCTCCTCCCCCCCACCTCCCCAAAAGTTTCTTCCAAAGTTACTGGGTTTTTCATCCGTTGGCTCGGACAGTGAGATAGGGGGGCAAGTAAATTCAATCAATGAATCAAAAGAAGATAAAATCTTAAGCGTTTCGGGTCCTGTAAAATGCACTTTATTGAAAAAGACTGCCAGAAACAGCAGCACAGACCGGGATACGGAAACTTTTCTCACCGATGAATTGCTGGTGATGTTGACACTGGGCAGCTACGGACTCTTCGGGGGTGGTGTGGGGGGAACTGATGCCCCCCACCTCGGATGCACCATCCAACTTCTGGGAAGGTCGGTACCTGCAGAACGAGAAGGTGGAAGACACTTCTTTTACCTTGAGAAGAAGCTGCGGAGTCTTTCAAGGAAGGAAGGAAGGAAGGAAGGAAGGAAGGAAGGAAGGAAGGAAGGAAGGAAGGAAGGAAGGAAGGAAGGAAGGAGTAACTGAGATGGAAGGGACTTTGGAGGTCTTCTAGTCCAACCCCATTTGAGCAAGAGACTCTATACCAGTGATGGCTAACCTTTTACGTCACCGCGTGCAGACCTACGTACCAGAAATGGCACGCAAAACCATCCCGCCTGGACCGCGCGGCCGTGCTGGCCTTCGCGCGTGCGGGAGTGCCGAAACCCGGAAGAGCAGCATTCCGGCACGCATGCGTGCACCGGCACCCAAACTTCCAGTTTCCAGCACGGACGCGCGCCCGACGAACATGCGCATGCGCATGCCGGAAACCCTGAAGTTTGGATGTTGGCACACGCATGCGCGCCGGAACGCTGCTCTTCCGGGTTTCGGCACTCCCGCACGTGCGAAGGCCAGCTAACCGGTGCACGTGTGTGCACAGGAACGCAGAAGAGGAGCCAGCAAGGCCGTGTGTCCCGCACAGGATGGCTCTGTGTGCCACTTCCGGCACGCGTTCCATAGGTTTGCCACCACGGCTCTATACCATTTCGGACAAATGGTTGTCCGATCTCTTCTTAAAAACGTCCAGTGTTGGAGCACCCAAAACTTCTGGAGGCAAGTTGTTCCACAGATTGTTAGAATATAGAATAACAGAGTTGGAAGGGACCTTGGAGGTCTTCTAGTCCAACCCCCTGCTTAGGCAGGAAACCCTACACCAGACAAATGGTTATCTAACATCTTCTTTAAAACTTCCAGTGTTGGAGCATTCACAACTTCTGGAGGCAAGCTGTTCCGCTGGTTAATTGTTCTAACTGTCAGGAAATTTCTCCTTAGTTCTAACTTGCTGCTCTCCTTGATTAGTTTCCACCCATTGCTTCTTGTCCTGCCTTCAGAT
>QLTV01000603.1:18524-37943 GCA_003457575.1 Thermophis baileyi | reverse complement strand
TGAATTATTTTCTGTTTCCCATGAAAAAAAAAATGCCCATTACAGTCAATGGGTTTGCTTAACAACGGCTGTACCCGCTTTGCTATTGTTGCATGTGCTTAACAACCATTACAAAAAAGGGTCGTAAAATCCAGTACAGTCATATGGTGACTCACTTAAGAACTAGGCTGTTGGTTTGAGCTCCGAGCTTGGCAATTTGGTTGCAAACGTTTCGTCACCATTCGAGGAGACATCGTCAGTGCTTTTTGACTTGCGCTCCTCTGTCAGACCTGTGACCTCTGACAGACGAGCACAATACAAAACGCACTGACGATGTCTCCTCGAATGGTGACGAAACGTTTGCAACCAAATTGCCAAGCTCAGAGCTCAAACCAACGGCCTAAACGGTATAGGGTCTCCTGCTGGAGAAGAAGCTTGGAGCAGAAGACCTCCAAGGAACTGCTGAATGGACCGTGTTGTAGACTGGAGGCAGATGACGTCGTCAGCAGTTCCAAGGCGGCTCCACCCCCATTTGCACCACTCAGGTGACCCAAGTGGCCTCAACGACTCTCTAAAAAGGATGCAAATGACCAGCTGTCTGCAAGGAGCATAAATCCTTCCATTCCCCACCATCCAGTCAGAGCTGAAGAAGCTTCTTGGATGAGAAGCGAAATGTCTTCAAAGAAAAAACAAGAAGTTGCCTCTTCAAAAAGCATCTTTGGGGACAACCAGGACCTGGAGGACTGAGAATCTCCATAGACATTTGGCCACCGGTATGTATTTATGACGGTTGCAGCGTCCCAAGGACACGGGATCACCTTTTGTGACCTTCCCTGGAGACTTTCTCTCATGACCCAGGGGACTGGTTTACCTTTGATCCGTCCCGTGATGTACAGGAAGCCGTCCTCATCGTGCCGGCCCAGATCCCCGGAATGGAGCCAGCCCTCGCCGTCAATTGCTTCTTTTGTTTTGTCTTCCATGTTCAAGTAGCCCATAAAGACATGGCGGCCAGCAAAGCAGACCTCGCCGACTCCTTCCTGGTCTGGCTTGAAAAGCATTGTCTGACAACCTGTAATCTCCTTGCCGCAGCTGGGGAAGGGGGGGAAGGGGTCAAGCAAAGGGTCAAGGACTGGCGAGCGTGCCCCATACGCGGACTGCCCATTGTGGTAAAGCACAGCAGAGTCTCCACACTCACGTGGGGTGGTTATAAAAGAAAACCTAATTATTAAAGCTTGAGACCCTTGCTTAACAAAACAACGCATCCTGATTTAACAGTCTTCAGTTCAGAGAAGCTTGGATGCAACAGACAATCTGTGTTACAATGTCTGATTTAACAGGCGTTCCTTCCCCATGAGTCCGTTAAATCGAGAGCTTAACAGAATAACAGAATTGGGGGCTCCTTGATGCTCTCTGAGCTTGCTTGTTTTCTTGCAGATGTTTCATTACCCTAACTAGGTAACATCATCAGTGCTAGGCAAGAGAGTTGGAAGGGACCTTGAAGATCTTCTAGTCCAACCCCCTGCTCAGGCAGGAAACCTTGCTGCACTGAATTTCTGACACGGCCACTCAAATGTTTACAGCTTTTTTGGTATTTCCCCTATTTAGGTCCTTTTACTCAGAACTTGCTCTGTTCGGGTTTTTTTTTTGTTTTTTTTTTTAAATTTCAGAGGGTTTTTCTCCTCCCTTCTTTCAGCTTTTACTCTCCCAAACAGTAAAAATGCAAGAGGCCCACGTTAACAGCTCACCAACGCCGCACTTGAAATCTAGACTTCCTGAGTGTTTGCACAACAAACGCAACAATCTGCTCGCACCTCTAACGCTTGGCGGAGAGCTTTCAAGTCTCAGCCAGAAATTTCGGCACAACACAGCCGGTCGTGCCAGGGAACCCAGCCCCACACGGCTGTGGGAATTCTCCCCTGCGACTTCTTCATCTGAGCATGCAAGCAACCTCCTCCATCTGGGAAATCTAAATTTTGCAAAGGACACGTGGGAGCCAATTCATCCAGGAACTCAACGAGACTCCTAAATAAAAGCCTTCAAGTTTCTTCCCAGCTGGGAGAGAAATATGGGCCGTCCTCAACTTATAACGGGTCACGTAGGGACCATTTGAAGTTACGACAGACTCCCCCAAAACCTGTTTATGGTGGCACCCCCCAATGGTTACATCTTGGGCCCTTGGCCACTGACCTGCATTTATGGCAGTTTGCAGCAGCCCATCCTCACATGACTGCAATTAACAATATATTTTTTTGTGAGGAAAATTGGCATTTGTTTTTAGTTTTCGGCAAAAATGCCCCCAAAACAATAATGACCGCAGCGTTTACTTAACAACTGCCAGAAAAAAGGGTCGTAAAATAAGCTTCTGACGTGATGCCATGCTTTCTTTTTCAATCATCATGGGTAGGCAACAGTTCGCTTAATGACCGTTCGAAGTTACAACGGCATTGAAAAAAGTGACTTATGACCAATTTTCACACTTACGACCATTGCAGCATCCCCGTGGTCATGTGATCAAAATTCAGATGCTGGGCAATTGTCTCATATTTATGAAGGTTTACATGATCCCCCTTTGCCACCATCTGACAAGCAAAGTCAATCGGGAAGCCGGATTCACTTAGCAACAGTTTGACTAACTTAACGACTGCAGTTGTTGCTTAACAACTGTGGCAACAATGGTTGTAAAATGGGGCAAACTCACTTAACAAACGTTTCACTTAGCAACGTAAATTTTGGGCTCAACTATGGATGAGAGCCATGGTGGCGCAGTGGTTAGAATGCAGTCCTGCAGGCAACTTCTGCTGCCTGCCGGCTGCCTGCAGTTTGATCCTGACCGGCTCAAGGTTGACTCAGCCTTCCATCCTTCCGAGGTGGGTAAAATGAAGAGTGAGATTGTTGGGATCAAGATGCTGACTCTATAAACCGCTTAGAGAGGGCTGGAAAGCACAATGAAGCGGTATATAAGTCTAAAGTGCTATCGCTATTACCTGTAACCCTCATTAAACTGCAGGTTTGTGAATTTTATGGGAGGAAAGGAACGCAGCAAGGCAGGAAGGAAGGAAGGAAGGAAGGAAGGAAGGAAGGAAGGACCGTGGTGGCACAGTGATTAGAATGCAATATTGCAGGCTAACTCATTGCTCACTGCCAGGAGTTCGATCCTGACCGGCTCAAGGTTGACCCAACCTTCCGTCCTTTCAAGGTTGGTAAAATGAGGACCCAGATTGTTGGGGGTCAAGATGCTGACTCTGTAAACCGCTTAGAGAGGCCTGTAGAGCGCTGTGAAGCGGTATATAAGTCTAAGTGCTATGGCTTTTGCTATGGCTGTAAGTTGAGTTTTGACCCTACCTCGCCATCCTGTATGACGTTGCAAACGAAACGGTGTGGGGGCCCGAACTTTCGCTCATGCCGTAGAGCTCGTAGACCACAATGTCCAGGCTTAGGAAATACTCCAAGGTGTCCTTTGTGATGGGGGCCGCCCCCGTGTAACATCTGTTGCAGCGGTCCAAACCCAGCGCTTTCCGGACCTTTTTATAAATTAGTGCCCTCGCCAGCCGGTAATTCATCGGCAAATCAACGGACCTGCAGGAGAAATACGCATGAGTCTGGCAGCAAAACAAGACCCGCTCTCCACAAGGGCTGCAGCCTTTTTAGGGGCTGTGCTGCCCCACTCCCCGCCCCCCACACACGTGTGACAAGAGATCTACACGTGTTTTTTCAAACAGGTCTTCGGAAAGCACCCCCGTTGCGCAGGTCTGCATTCCGAGCTCACTACGGCAATTGTCACCATAGGGTAACCGAGCCCAACGGGCACACGTAAAGTCCAGGAAAATAGTCCACGATTCGAACGGGTCAGGATACACGGCGCGAGCACACAAGGCACAGAATCGGGCACGTTGCTCCAGCAACACGCAAGTCCTCGGGGGCGGGGTTAAATAGGCGACACTGATGTAGCCCTTCACGAGAGGTGAGGTTGCCTTCTCACGTGCGGTCTAGCCGACCAGCGCGTGCCTGCCTCCTCTCTGCCCTACGTGTCCTTGGATCGGGAGGAGCTGTGGACTCCACCTCCTCCTCATTGCCAGTGGGCGGCAGCTGCTCCCAGTCCTTGTTGGGACCCTCCTGTCCAACTCGCCTGGCCCTGTCACTCGTCCGATCGTCCCAGCCCAGCCTGCTCCGTCAGGATAGCACTCTCCGAGCCCCGATCCTGACCAACACTCGGGCTCCTTCCTCTGCAGACTCAAATTCACCCTCCTCCTCTGAACTGAGAAGTCGGGGTGGGGTGGGGGAACCATGACAGGGGCTGGGAAGACGTCCGGCCACTTGGGACGGTCAAGTCACGTCAAGGGGGCTGCCCGGATTCCAGGAAAGCCAGGGGTGCAAACTTGAATGGGGGAGAATCCTGCCAGTCTACCCTGGCAAAACAAGAGAGCCCAGAATTGCAAGGGTATTTGTTTTGCGTGTGGGGTTATTTCCGTATTTTTATTTACTTTATTAAATTTGTTTGCTGCCCATCTCACCAAGAGGAGACTATTCAGAAGACTCGTTACACAATCAAAAGTATTTTGTCAGGTTTACACACCCCTCCCCACACCAACATAAAAAGCTTCTCGGTGACTCACAATAGCAAAATACAGGAAGTCCTCAACTTACGGCCACAATGGAGCCCAACATTTCTGTTGCTAAGCGAGTTAAGGGAATTTTGCCCAATTTTACAACATTTCTTGCCAGAGTCGTTAAGCGAATCACTGCAGTTGTTAAGTTAGTCATACGGTTGTTAAGTGAATCTGGCTTCCCCATTGACTCTGCTTGTCAGAAGGTCGCAAAAGGGGATTATTATTATTTTATTATTATTTATTAAATTTGTATGCCGCCCAACTCCCAAGGGACTCTGGGATCACGTGACCCCGGGACACTGCAACCGTCATAAATATGAGTCCGTTGCCAAGCGTCTGAATTTCGATCACACGACCGTGGGGATGCTACAAGGGTCGTAAGTGTGAAATATGGCCGTAAGTCACTTTTTCCCCAGTGCTGTTGTTACTTCAAACGGTCACTAAACGAACTGTTGTAATTCGAGGACTGCCTGTACTGAGAATATATAGGGGAGTAAGTTTAACAAGCTGGAAATGCAATACCTGGTTTTATACTGAAAACTCTTTTATTAGAGTAAAAAAGCTTGGAAGTGGTTTACTCCAGCCGGTGTTTTGCACCCTTGGCAACTTTAAGAGGGGCGGGCGTTCAAATCCCAGAATTCCCCAAATAAGATTGTAAAATGGGTTGATCTATTCTATTATTTCTATTTTTCTCTATTTCTATTTCTATTTCTATTCCTCTTCTATTCTATGATGTCCCGCCTTATAACTTCTTGACTTATGACTGTAATGGACAGGCTCCATAAGTTGAGGACTACACGTAAAGCATTCTTATGCGGTTCTGTATTTTTTTTTATTGATTTTTTTAAATCAAATTTTTTCCTCCTTGTTCTGTTCCCCTCAACGTGATTTCCCTGTTTTTGTTTTTAACCCAGGCGCCAAAGAGCGAGTGGAAGGTGTCACGTTGCAGGACTTAGTGATGCCGTCTCTATTTCCACAACAAACGTCATCAAGGTAAAGAGAAAAAAGGTCAGTTTGTATTTAAGGAAAATAAAATGTGTTTTTTTTTTTGTATTCCCAAGGAGGAACAAAGCACTTCATGTTATCTCAAGCTCGGAACAAAACGGAGTTTCTCAACACTAGCAGCTTTCAGGTGTATGAACCCTCCGACTCCCAGAATTCCCCGGCCAGCCAGCCATGTGGGAAACACTGAAATACAGGCAATCCTCGACTTACGACGACAACATTTCGGTCGTTAAGCAAGACAGTCCTTGCCAGAGTTTAAATGAATCACTACAGTTAAGTTAGCCACACGGTTGTTTAAGCGAATCCGGCTTCCCCCATGGACGGTCGCAAAAAGAGGATCACGTGACCTCCCCGGGAGCCTGCGACCGTCATAAATATGAAGCAGTTGCCAAACGTCTGAATTTCGATTACGTGACCACGGGGAATGCTGCAACAGTCATAAATGCGAAAACCGGTCCTAAGTCACTTTTTCCCCCCAATGCTTTTAGATTAGATTTAGATTTAGATTAATAGAGTTGGAAGGGACCTTGTAGGTCATCTAGTCCAACCCCCCGCTCAATGCTGTTGTAACTCTAAACGAACTTTTGTTCAGTTGAGGACCTGTTGCAGAGCCAGATATTTTCAAGGGGAAGGGAGAGAATCCAAAGCTCATCGTTCAGATTTTCCATCCCAGGGGGGCAAAAATACCCCCCCAACGTACCCCCCAATGTACAGAAGAGGGGCCATTTTCCCTCTCTTTTTTTTTTAAGCATTAATTTCCATAATCAATCCAGGAAGCAACCCAATCAGAGAGACCCTTTGCAGCCTGCCCAAAATGTCGCTGAAAAAAAGCGACTTATGACCCTTTTTCACACTTACGACCATTGCCGCATCCCTTGATCCAAATTCAGACTCTTGGCAATTTACTCGTATTTATGACGGGTTTTAATGTTGCAAAGGTGAATTCTAGTCCCTCATTAGGCATGAAAGCCGGCTGGGTGACTTTGGGCTTTTCTCTCAGCCTACCCGCCTCGCAGGATTGTTGTTGTAGGGAAAATAGGAAGGAAGGAAGGAAGGAAGAACACAGGCAGTCCCCGGACTTACGACAGTTCATTTTAGTCACCATTCGAAGTTACAACGGCACTGAAAAAAAGTGACTTATGGCCATTTTTCACACTTAACGACTATTCCACCATCCCCATGATCAAAATTCGGGTGCTTGGCAATTGACTCGTATTTATGACGGTCGCAGCGCCCCGGGGTCACGCGATTCCCCTTTTGCGACCTTCTGACAAGCAAAGACAACGGGGAAGCCAGATTCACTTAACAACCTTGTTACTAATTTAACAACTGCAGGGATTCACTTAACGAAATGTGGCGAGAAAAGTCGTAAAACAGGGCAAAACTCACTTAACAAATTTCTCACTCAAGTGACATAAAACAGGCTCCATTGCGGTCGTAAAGTTGAGGACTAGCTGTAGAGAGAAAATGCCTCAAAGCCCCGCCTGCAACTTTTGAGTCCACCAGACCCTTGCAAGGAAAGAAAAAAAAAAAAGGAGTGGGCACCAACAGGAAGACCCTCTGCCCAAGGCTCAGGATGAGCAGACAGTCCACCCCAGGTCCTGCTAGGACGCAGGCAAGAAATCTGGGTTCAGCGACCCATGGTGGGGTCCTTGGGGGCAAAGGCCCTGCTTTGACTGAACAGGCCATCCGCCCAGCCGGGTGTAGCCCCTGTGCCCAGGGAAGCAGAGGGCACGGTGGGCTCAGAAATGGGGGGGGGGAAGGGGCTGCAGAGCTGGAGATGGTCCTGAAAGGTTCACGCCTTGCAGAGGCTATCCAGGCCGCTTCTGCCTCCCTCCCGTCCCTTAATTTGGGGGACCCGAATTTAAAAACCCCTCGCCCTCTTTTGTACCTACCGAAAGCCTCTCCCACTACTGCAGCCTCGTCCCTTGGCGGGAAGGGGCTTTTCTGCCCACAGACCCATAAAACAGGGGCTGTGACTCGGCCACTGGCGGCACCCAGCCAGCGCTGGACCCCCCCCCCTCCCCCCACCCCTCCCCAGCCTCGTACCCGTTCATGCGCTTCAGGTTGGTCTCCAGCCCCACGGCTTTGGCCCACAAGGCGATCTTCTTCTTCAGCGTGGAGGACTTGGCCCCCACCGACTTCATCCGCTCCTGCATCTTCTCCCAGACGCGGGGGACGCCCATGAATGCCGTGGGTCGCACTTCCCGCAGGGTGTCCACCAGGCTGCCCTGCCGGACCAAGGCAAAGGAGGCGGTCGGGGCATGAGCAGAGAAGGGGGCAGGGAAGCCGATTCCAAAGGGGAGAGGGGGGCGCTGGAGAAAAACCCAACCCCGGGAATATTGGGGTTCTGGCCCCCTCCCCCCTTTGGGACACTGCTTGCCTCTCTCTATCCGTCTATCTGCCTGCCTGCCTGCCTCTCTCTCTTCTATCTATCCATCTGTCCGCTTTCCTCTCTATCCATCCATCAATTCGTCTGTCTGTCTATCTCTATCAACCTGTCTGTGTATCCATCTGTTTATCTGTTTGTCCATCTGTCCATCTATATCTACGGCTGTCTGTCTACCCATCCATTTCTATCTATCTATCTATCTATCTATCTCTATCCATCTATCCATCCATCTATCCATCCATCCATCCATCCATCCATCCATCCATCCATCCATCCATCCTATATCTTAGTCAACCATCTCCCCCAGAAAGGGGCACTTTCTAAATTAAGGGTTTGTCGCAGCAACCCCTGGCTGACCTCAGCAAATCAGAAAATACTAAGTAGAAACCAACCTAGCATACGGATGAGAGACCACCACGAAATCCCACAGCCAAAGTATCAACTGGGACGTGAAAACATACTCTGGAAGAATCAGTTCTGTACCGCTGCCAAAACTTAACAGGCAGTTCTTGCTTAATGACTACAATGGGGACTAGTCACTCTGTTGTTAAGTAACACCGTTGTTAAATGAAACACAGTGTGACTGTGACAGACTGAAGTCACTTCCCATTTGGTCATTAAGCGAGACCTCGTGTTGCCATTTTACTGCCGGCTCTGCTTGTCGGAATCCGGCCGCGAAAGTCGCAAATGGGGATCGGGTGACTGCAGCAGTTTTAACTGCCAAGACCTGTCATGATGTTTACTTTTCCAGCGCTGTTGTAACTTCAAGTGGTCACTAAACAGAGCAGATGTAAAACGAGACCTGCCTATCATAAGGAATCCAGCTGTCCTTAAGGGAACTTTTGCTTTCCCCACTAGGGGGCAGCACCTAGCCAACCTCAGCTGATCCCCAAGCACCAGGACGTGCACCACTAGGAAATCCCACCACTGAACATACCTACGGGGGGTCACTAGAAACTGAGCTCAAATTAACGCATTGGGTAACTTCTTTTTCAACTCTGACCCATTGTCCAGCCTACCTCGCAGGGTCGCTGTTGTTAGAACCATCAACCCGTGGAACAACTTGCCTCCAGAAGTTGTGGGTGCTCCATCACTGGAGGTTTTTAAGAAGAGATTAGACAACCACTTGTCTGGGTTTTCTTCTTGAGCAGGGGGCTGGACTAGAAGACCTCCACGGTCCCTCCCAGCTCTGTCATTCTTGCTGTTGTGGGGTGTGTGTGTGTGTGTGTGTGTGTGTGTGTGTGTGTGTGTGTGTGTGATATGAAAGGATAACCCCACAAAAGCCCCCTCGACCTCCTAAAAGGAGAAGCCGGGCGCGCCAACTAACCTTCAGGGCGTCGGGCTGTGCAAAGTAGGTCTCCACAGCAAAGGTGACGGGCAGCCAAATGTCTATCATCTGCGCGGCGACGTGGCTCAACGGCAGGTAGCTGACCACGCTCTCCTGGCCCTCCAAGGGCGTCTTCAGGTTCACGTACTCTCCGGCCGCCTTGGCCGTCCATGTGATCTGCAAGACAAAGACGCCGTGGATGCCACGGAGGGAGGTCAAGCCCCTGCGGGATCACACGGGAACTTTAAGCCACCTCTGGGCTATCACGACACCGCAAGGAAACACAAACCCACAAAAGGTTTGCAACCCGAGTGTTCACAAGGGCCTCCCCGATCTAAAAACATCTATGGAGCTTCTCCGTCATCCAGGTCAGGGTTGTCCCAAAGGTGCTTTTTTTTCCTTTTTTTTTTTCAGAGGCAACTGGACTTTCTGGTTTTTCTTTGAAGAGTTTTCGCTTCTCGTTCTTCAGCTCCTTCCCTTCCCCACCATCCAGTCAGAGCTGAAGAAGCTTCTTGGATGAGAAGCGAAACGTCTTCAAAGAAAAAAAAAAACAAAGTCCAGTTTGCCTCTTGAAAAAAAAGCACCTTTGGGACAGCCATGAGAAGAATCTCTACGGACTTTTAGCTATACAATTTGGGATGAACCCTCTTGGAATGGTGGGGGAGTAGGAATGGATTTCCAGAGGAAAAAATGGCAGACTACAGGGACCAGGAGCAGCACTCAGGTGACCCTGAGGACACAGACAAACCTCCAAGTGGCCTCAAGGACCCTCTAAAAAGAATGCAAATGTCCAGCTGTCTGCAAGGAATATAAGTCCTTCCATTCCCCACCATCCGGTCAGAGCTGAAGAAGGTTCTTGGAGGAGAAGCAAAACCTCTTAAAAAAAACAACAACAGAAAGGCCAGTTGCCTCTTGAAAAAAAGCACCTTTGGGACTGATCTGAAAACGGACTTAGGAAGCTAGAAAGGAGAGGAATCCTTCTTTGCTTTAGTAAAAAAAAACAAAAACAAAACACCAGCAAATGCTATTTAAACTACATCAACCAGAGAAGGGCTGGGAGGAGCTTTAAATGTTCAAGATTTATTCCAGGGTGAATATTTGCAAGTTTCTTCAGGCACTCATTTAAATGCCCCAAAGGTGCTTTTTTCTTCCAAAGGTAGCTGGGCTTGGTTTTCCCTTGAAGACGTTTCGCTTCTCATCCAAGAAGCTTCTTCTTCAATAATAGGAATAGCATTAGCACTTAGACTTATATACCACTTTACAGTGCTTTACAGCCCTCTCTAAGCGGTTCACAGAGTCAGCCTCTTGCCCCCAACAATCTGGGTCCTCGTTTTTACTGACCTCGGAAGGATGGAAGGCTGGAAGGCTGAGTCCAACCTTGAGCCGGTGAGATTTGAACTGCTGAACTGCAGCTAGCAGTCAGCAGAAGTAGCCTGCAGTGCTGCACTCTAACCACTGCGCCACTGCGCCTCATAATGCAGATGAACTGAACGAGAAGCAAAACCTCTTCAAGGAAAACCCAAGAAAGTCCAGCTGCCTCCTGGGACAACTGCAACCTGGATGCCTGAGACTAGACACTAATTTAAATATTAAATTAATTAAATATTATTTTGCAGACCACACAGATTGGTCTGCAAAAGGCAGGAAATGCGGTAATGTCTTTGCAACCAGCTCATTTCCTCCTGCAAACCTCTTTGCGCCTTAGGACTTCGAGGGGAAAAAAACCAGAGATACAGGTCGTTCTCGACTTATCACCCATCACTTAGTGCACCCTGAGAAACCCTTATGTGACGGACAAGGCTGGCGGGAGCCGGGCCCTTTCCTGGCAGAGGGGCCTCAGGAGGAATCGGACAACTCGCCATGGCCAGCTAACCACAGCTAACTCGCTGCGGGACAATTGAACAATTCAATGATTTAAAATAAAGTTAACTTTTTTTTTTTAACTTTTTGTCATTCATGTTTCATTCCGTCCCTCCTTTCGCATCCTTTCTTCAATGATTCTAATTCCACCATTTCTTTGATATTCGTGTAACTCTTGTCCCGCGGCGAGTTGGTCGTGGGGAGTTGTCCTAGAGCAGGGGTCTCCAACCTTGGCAACTAAGACTTTTGTGGACTTCAACTCCCAGAATTCCTCAGCCAGGCATTCTGGGAATTGAAGTCCACAAGCCTTAAAGTTGCCAAGGTTGGAGACCCCTGTCCTAGACACACAGCAGGCACTTACGTTGTCGTGGCTGAGCATGACTCCTTTGGGGTTCCCGGTGGTCCCCGACGTGTAGATGATGGTGCAACACTGGTTGGGCTTCAGGCTGGCCAGGACCTTGTCCAGCTGCTCATCCGGGACGGAGCTGCCCAGGGCCATGAACTCGTCCCACTGGCCGGAAGGGAAAAAACCACAGCCTCAGGTGAGAAGGAGGCGGCCAGACCCACGTCGGTGCATCGGAAGGTGTGGGGTGCAAGGTTTTAGCCCCCCCTTTTAAGGGAACAGCTGACGTCCCCCCTCCCTTTATGCAAACAAAGGCTACCCACTGGCAACTCCGGCCCTCTGCCTGGTGCCAGGGCTGCCCAAGAGGTCCACTGAGAGGCACCACATTCCCCCATGGGATCCCAGGCCTCTCCCGATCTCTGGGATCTTGTGGGGAAGTCTCTCCTGCCAGAGGGAATCTGGAGGAAGCAGAGCAGGGCAAGGACTTACGGCCGTTTCTTCAGCCGCCCGAGTTGCGATGACACTGGGAAAAAAGGGTCTTACAACTGGTCCTCACCTGGGTGACCGTTGCAGCATGCCCACAGGCAGTCCTCGACTTACAACAGTTCGTTTAGCAACCGGTTCAAAGTTACAACGGCACTGAAAAATGTGACCTGCGACCGTTTTTCACAGTTAGCGGCCTTTGCGGCATCCCCGGGGTCACGTGATCAAAACTCGGATGCTTGGATGCTGACTCGTATTTATGACGGGGTGACGTGATGCCCTTTTGCGACCTTCAAGGGGGGAGCCAGATTCACTTAACGACCGTGTCATTAACCACTGCAGTGATTCACTTAACAATCGTGGCAAGAAAGGTCGTAAAACGGGGCAAACCTCACTTAACAACAGAAATTTTGGCTTCAGTTGTGGTCGTAAGCTGAGGAGTGTCTTGGGGTCAAAATGATCGCCGTTGGTGACCTTCCTAGCAAGCAGAGTCAATGGGGGGAAAGCCGGATTCGCTTAACGACCGAACGATTCACTTTAACAACTGCAGTGCTTTGCCTAACCACCATGGGGGGGAAAGTGCCATAAAATCCCACGTGCGAATTCACGTTAACAGCTGCCTTGTTTAGCTGTAGAAATTCTGGTCGTAAGTCGAGGACCCCCAGAAAGGAAGGGAAGCTACTCACGCTGTAGAGGTTGGGCCTTTTCTCTTTGATGTCTTCGTTGTAGTAGATGATAGCTTTTAGGAGAGGAAGTTTTTTCTCCACCTGGGAGGGGGGCAAAACAAGAGACCCTTCACCCCAAATGTCTTCACTGGGATCCCCTGAAAAAAATCACCCACTCCCTCCAGTTTGAAGTTTAGCCCCACAAGTAAGAAGCCAAGCCATTGTGGGGGCCCCATCTCGACTGTGACCCTGAACTGACCCTGCAAATTCCTTTGCTTGTCTCACTGAGTTTTGTTTTGGAGACCCCGATGGGATGTTCTCGTTTTAATTGCAGGAAGTCCTCGTTTAGCAACCATAATTTGGACCGGCAACTTGGTCATTAAGCAAAGTGGTCGCTAAATGAAACCACCCTCAGACGTACGATGCGATTTACAGCTTTCCAGATGTGCGAAGGTCATAAATGTGAGGATCGGCTGTAAAGTTACTTTGCAACTGCCAGTGGTCGCTAAACGAGGGCTATCTATATTCCTATGGTTGGAGCGCTCTTGTGCACTTGCTTTGCTTTGGATATCTTTTATACAGGTTAGTCCTCAATTTATGACTGTTCAGTGACCGTTCAAAGTTACAACGGCACTGGAAAAAGCGACTTATGACCCGTGTTTCACACTTACGACCGTTGCATCATCCTCGTGGCCACGGGATCAGACGCTCGGCAACTGGTTCCTATTTATGACGGTCGCAATGTCCCCAGGGGTGTGTGTGTCACGTGATCCACTTTTGCGACCTTCTATCAATAGGGGAAGCCAGATTCGCTTAACGACCGCGTGACTAGCTTAAGAACTGCAGTGATTCACTTAACCAAAATGGGTCAACATTTACTTAGTGTCTCGCTTAGCAGCAGAAATCTGGGGCTCAACTGTGGGTTGTAAGACTTTTTTCTACAAGGCACGCTAGTGAGTATTGTTCTATTATGGTGGCGGCATAGAAATAAGTTGAATAAATCAGGTGTTTTGACCCAGCTCCCCAAACACGGCCAACCCTCTGAAGTGAACTCAAAGATTCCTTTATTAGGAGCGCCGGCAGCCCCGGCAAAAAGTTTCTCCCTCATCGCAGGTTGACAAGTCTGTCTGGCAGGGAGATGAATAGTTGTCTGCCACACCTATTCATCTCCGCCCCCTGCCTTTTATCCCCAGAGCTAGGGTGGGGCTTCGCTAGCAGCGGTGGCTCTTCCGTCCCGAGGACTGGCCCATAGATTTCCACTGCTCTCCTCTCCTCTGCCTTCTGCGCATCCGCACGTCAGGCACTGGACCCAGCTGTTCCTCCTCTTCCTCATCAGCCACCTCCAGACCTGGGGGCTGTGGACTCTCCATCTGAGGGCTGACAGACGGCCCAGGCTCCGCCTCTGTCTCTCTCTCTCTCTCTCTCTCTCTGCCAGCTCCATTCCCTCTTCCCCCTCGGAGCTCCCAAGTTGCCTGGATGCTGACCTTGACTCCCACGCCGCCTCCTCCTCCTCCTCTGATTTGGCCACAATATATTTCAGAGTGACATACAATTTGTGAGTGCAACAGCCATCCAAAAGACACAGTCTCAATGCAGTGTTTCTCAACCTTGGCAGCATGAAGGTGTGTAGACTTCAACTCCCAGAATTCCCCTAACTGGGGAATTCTGAGAGTTGAAGTCCGCCCATCTTAAAGTTGCTGGGAGAGAGAGAGAGAGAGAGAGAGAGAGAGAGAGATCCCATCTCAAAAGGTTTGGTGGGCCATCCAAACTCCCAGAGACGTCGCCGCTCCATCCCTGGAAACCTTCAGGAATAATCCTCTCCTGGGCCGGAGGGTGGACTGGAAGACCTCCCAGGCTCCCTTCCCGAGCCCAAGAGCCCTGGCTCTCACCTCCAGGATTTTCTGCAGCTGTTTGTCGTTCTCCACCACAATGATGTTGGCCCCACAATTCTCCGCGACGTAGTGACAGGCCTCGGGGGAGTTGGTGGTGTAGATGCCGACGGCAAAGCCCCTGCGAAGAGAACGTGCGCCCCCTTTCAAAGCCCACCTTTCCCCCGCATTGGCGCAGACAAAGGGGAGATTTGCTCACTGCCATTTGGGGAGGGGGTTGCATGGCTTACCACGCACCCCTTGGAGGCTTTGCGGCTTCCGCCCGAGGCGCTTCCGGGGAAGCGAGGAAAATTATCGCTAATGGTTGTGCACCAGGACGAAGACCCCTGCATCCTACGCAATGCCAATGAAAGCCCCTCACCCACCCACTCGGAGCAGCTTCCCACTTCCCCAGGAGGAGGAGGAGCAGGAGGAGCAGGAGGAGGAGGACTGTGGGGTCCTTGGTGCTCTCTGAGCTTGGAGGTTTCCTTGCAGACATTTCATGACCCAACTAGGTAACGTCATCAGTGCTAGGAGGGGAAGGGGTTTGCATTGATGATGTTCCCTGGTCGGGTCATGAAACGCCTGCAAGGGAACCACTCAGGACCTCCTCATTCCAACCCTGAGCTACAAAGACTCCTCCTTTATTGGAGCTGCTCAAGTGAATCTAAGCCGCAACCAAGAAGCAGATTGAACAATAAGGACGAATGGCTTAACAGTCAGCTGCTAAACTGGACCCTGAAGGTCTGTGGGGTCATCTCAAACTCCGAGGAAGGGGCACCCTGAGGCGGGGGGGGGGGCTCTCCTTCAAAGGCTGGGGCCGAGGCCGAGACCGAGACCCCCCCCTCTGCCCTGACCCAAAGCCTAAAACAGAAGAGCAGAAAGGAGGGAGGGACGAAGTGGCTGGGCTTGAACCCTCGGCATCAAAGAAGTGGTCAATCTCTGCAGGGGGGGACCCCCCCTTCTTTTCCCAAGAGGGGAGGCCGGGGGGGGGGTGTCTTCTCCTTACCCGGCAAAGATGGCGCCGATGTCAGCCAGGAACCACTCCAGCGAGTTGAAGCCCAGGATGCAAACGCTGTTGAACCGGCCCAGGCCCAGCTGTGGGAAAAGGGCAGAGATGTCAGCGAGACCCCTCTCCCCCCCCACCCGGATGCTCCCCCTCGCCGCCCCCACCTCAGAGCACCCACTTTCCCCCCNAGCCGGTGCCACCTTCGGCGCCTCTGCAGCCACCCTACCTCACAGGGCTGTCGTGAACCGATGGCGACACAGTGCAGAGAGCACGCGCATTCCCCCTCCCCTCCACAATTCTCTCCCCCCCAACCCCCACCCCTGAGACCTTGAGGAAGCTTTTGGCGGTCTTGCGGCACTCCTCGTAGTACTGACGGAAGGTCAGCTTGGACCACTGGCCGTGCTTTTTCGAAGCCAGCGCCGGGAAGTGGCCGTATTTCTCCACGGTGGCCAGGAAGAGGTCGTGGACGGTGATGGGGGTCTCGGAGCCGATGCCGCTCTGGTCCATCCGCAGCTTGACTTCTCCGTCGCGCTTGGTGGTCCACAGACCCCCGGCTCCGGCGGCCGGTCCTGGAGGGGAGCAGGCAAGAACACCGTCCTGCTCTCTGACGGCCAGAAGAGGAAAAAAAATCCCCCTTCCCAGGTTCCTCCAAGGTCGCTTTCCACCCTATTACAGGTAGTCCTCGACTTATGACGACAAGGGAGCCTGTTTGTTAAGTGGGTTTGGCCCCATTTTACGCCCTTTCTTGAACCCCAGGGGTTAACTGCATCAATGCCGTTGTTAAGTGAGTCACACGGTTGTTAAGTGAATCTGGATTCCCTCGTGGACTTTGCTGGTTGCCAGAAATCGGCAAAAAAAAAAAAAATCGCAAATCACATTTTCGTGACTGCAGGATATTGCAGCCGGTCATTAAGTGAGACGGCGGCCAAGCTTCTGAATTGGCAATCACATGACTGTGAGAGAGGTAGCATGAACGTGGTCAGTGTGAATACAAGTCGTAAGTCACTTTTTCTGAGGCCATCATTACTTTGAACCATTGGACGCAAGTCGAGGACTAACATGTATCGGCACTCCTCAACTTACGACTGTTCGTTTAATGACGGCTAACGTTACAACGGCCTCGTAAAAAGTGTCTTACTGTGACTAAAAGTGGCTATGCTTGAGCAACACCGTGCTAAACCGCCGCTGCCAGCTAGGCTCGGGTTTCCTGGTGGTCTCCTTTCCACTGTTTTCCTACCTTTCGACATCTCAGCTTCCGGCTCCTCCGCAGGCTGCTGGGGCTGGGCCTTAGCTCTGCAGGAAAACCGAAAGAAAAAGTCAGACCAGGGGTCCCCGATCCCCCCGGGCCATGGCCCACTACCAGGCTGTGGCCTATTCACAACTGGGCCACGTTAAGTGGCGGGCCGGCGCGCACACGCATACAGCTCCACTTGCAGGCGAATTGCACGCACATGTGTGTGCAGGCCAGCCCGTCGCTTGCGCGGTTCCCCTCTCTTCCCCCCGCCCCACCACAAAGTTTGGGGGCCACCGAGCCAAACTCTTTGTCCCCCAGGAGCAAAAGGAACTTCAGATTTCTCCCTGCGTCCCTGGGCCCGGTCCGTCTCACGTTCCCAGCTTAATCCCCCCCTCCCATGAGGGAACCCCCCCCCACCCCACTCTTCAGGATCCTGTCCCCAAACGAGGAAGGAGGGCTGGGAGAAGGACTCTCCGGATGATTTGATCCCCAGGGCAGGGGGCCAGGCTGCACCCTCGCTCGGTCCATGGACAAAGCACCAGCTGCTAATTCAACCCCAGAGCTGGGGCAGGGCAATTGTGAGCAGGCTCTTTGGGGGGAGGGGGATGCAGAGAGCCGCCCCCCCAAAAAGTGCCAGCTGTCCCAGTCACGGGACTCAAGCCCTTGATTTCCCTAAGAGGGGAGAGGAGATGGGGCTCTCGAAGCAGGGAGGCAGGCACCAAAGGGCCAATGCCGGCGTGCTTCCCCTGTGCCACGGCTGGCGTTTCTGCCCATGGGGGGGGGAAAGAGGGACGAGGAAACCCGCCACAAAGCAGGGAGCGGGGCTTCCGCAACCTCCAGGGAGCTGCAAGCAAGCCACTTGGTTGTTTCTGGAGATCTGCCAAATGGATCCTGTTAGGACTCTGTCCAAACGGTTGGGTTGGTTAATATAAACAAGCCACAAATCAATGTTTGAATGTATATACGTAATATAGCTTTAAATGCATTGTTGCATTCTGACAGGCAGTAACGGCCATAAGAGGGAGCTAGAGAACATGGTTAGTTCTCTCTCTCTTCTGCTGATCCATTGCTTCATTGACTTCGTGTCTGAGAGTAAGCTCTGTGTGTAGCGTAGCTATCTGTGATAGTATAGAATTGCTTGAAAGCTGAAATCTTTGCTGATTAAGACAAAGAAAGGCTGGTAAGGAGACTGCTGTACTTCTATACACTGACTGACTGAACATGTGTGATTCAGACTGTTATTTGGACTGTGCTATTTCTTTGAGTAAACTACTTTTATACACTCTAACGTATCTGTTTATTGACTGAACCATTACCTATATCTACTGCAACATTACAGTTCACTGTGCAAGCCTTCAGGGCCCAGAGGTTACTCTGCACAATTCCTTAACAGATCCCTCAGCCATCTCTGCCCTTGGCCAGACGGGTGGAAAATGCTTCAATCTCTCAGGAATTTAAGACCATCCATCCGTCTCTGTCTGTCATTCTATCTGTCATCCTACCTCTCTCTCCCTCTCTCTCCAATTTCATCCATTTTTCATCTATCAATCCTCCCTCCCTCTCTCTCTCTCTCCCCCTCTCCCTCCCATCCATCCATCCATCCATCCATCCATCCATCCATCCATCCATGGACCAGAACTGAGACTGGAATTTGAATTGTAAGTTGAATTGGACCCCATTTTACCACCTTTTTTAACGACGGTCGTTAACGGAACCATGTGGTGGTTAAGCAAATTCCGTTTCCCCAATGGCTTTTTTTTTTTTTTTGCCAGAAACCAGCAAAATAAAAAGGCTCACAAATATCCATCATAGGACTGCAGGACTCTGCAACCAGTCATAAATGTGAGACGGTTCCAGTCTAGGACCATCTCTTGATCTTCCGAATCAGAACGGAGTGATGCCTCTGGGTCAGGGATCCTCACCCAGATACCCAGAAGAATTTTGCCCCCAAAGAAAATGATTTTTCCTTAGTGCTAGGTTGGTTCTCTCCTTGATGGAAACTCATCAAGCAACCTGGAACGAAGGAGAAACGTCCTGACAGTGAGGACAATTAACCAGGGGAACGACTTGCCACCAGAAGTTGTAGGTGCTTCATCAGTGGAGGTTATTACAGTAGAACCTCTGGTCATGAATGCTTCTGACCACGACCAAATCGGGTTCCGACCAAAAAATTCACATATTTTTTTCCGTGGCCAATTTCCCCTTCCGCGCCATTTTTTTTGTAAGCGCCAAATTTCCAAAATTAGGTTTGGGTCATGACCAAATTGGGTTGCGACCAAAGTTATGGAACATGTATATAAAATAACAGAGTTGGAAGGGATCTTGGAGGTCTTCTAGTCCAACCCCCTGCTTAGGCAGGAAACCCTACACCACTTCAGACAAATGGTTATCCAACATCTTCTTAAAAACTTCCAGTGTTGGAGCATTCACAACTTCTGGAGGCAAGCTGTTCCACTGATTCATTGTTCTCACTGTCAGGAAATTTCTCCTTAGTTCTAAGTTGCTTCTCTCCTTGATTAGTTTCCACCCATTGCTTCTTGTCCTACCCTCAGGTGCTTTGGAGAATAGTTTGACTCCCTCTTCTTTGTGGCAGCCCCTGAGATATCGGAACACTGCTATCATGTCTCCCCTAGTTCTTTTTTTCATT
>QLTV01000602.1:1567781-1582662 GCA_003457575.1 Thermophis baileyi | reverse complement strand
ATTCCATTCTATTCTATTCTATTCTATTCTATTCTATTCTATTAACATAATGTATAAATTTTATTTTTCCTATAAACTTATTTCCTGGTCTTAATAAAATTACAAGTTTAATTGCATTATAATTAATACTTAATAAGAGGGCAAACATTCTTGCTACAATACTGATAATTTTTATTTGAAAATATCATGCTGCATCACAAAGTTATGAATAAAAGTCTTTATAAATGTAAAATTGGCATAAAGCTATCATGCTTTACTCCGTTTACTGTATTATTAAAATATGTTTGATTTTTATTAATTTTGATTTTTGATTAAATGTGAAGTCTTGTTGAAATCTCTATTGATTGGTGTGTGTTTGTGTGTGTGTATGAATGAACACAGGAGTTCTAATTAATATACTTGAAATATATTCCTTCTTTCCTTGCAACAGATAAGATCTTTGCCAGGTTGCCATCTGCAGCAGGTATCATACGATGTGATCAAGAGGGGACTTTGAGGCAGAGATCCAGTTCTCTTTCAGCAAAATGAAAAGGGCTGCCTTACATAATTTTTAATGAGTGAAGTACTTTAAAGAGGACACTCCTAAGACTAGAAAATAATACAGAGTCTTAAATTAACTAGTTTCACTGCAGGGAGCACTACTAACAACAGCACTCCAAGAATCCACAACTGCTGCGACTACATTTTAGCTTCACTTGGATTGCAGAACTTTTTGCAACATGCAACACAATGCTCAGACTAAATTGTCATAGGCCTGTGATGGCGAACCTATGGCACGCGGAACCATATCTGAGGGCACGCGAGGAGGGAGAAAAACGGCCCAACGGGCCTACCAGAAGTTCGGAAACGGACTTCCAGTTTGCCCATTGGGCCGTTTTTTGCAGCCTCCGGAGGGCAAAAAACGGCCCAACGGGCAAACCAGAAGTCCGTTTTCTGAACTTCTGGTTTGCCCGTTGGGCTGTTTTTCGCACTCTGGAGGCTTCAGGGAAGCCTCCTGAAGCCTCCTGAGGGTGAAAAATGGCCCAACAGGGGGCGCATGCGTGGGGATGCGCACATGTGCAGTGCGGCGTGCATGGGGGGGTTGTCTGCCGGCACGTGCGCACGCTCCCATTTTTGGCACGTAAGAAGAAAAAGGTTTGCATCACTGTCACAGGCTGTATTCCTTTGCTTTTCAACTCCAGTCCTAAAGGGCCCTCCCATTTAAACTCAGGCTTGAAGTAAGGGTCACATTCATCTGAAGGAGACAGCTCTGTCATGAAACATTATGCCCTAAGAACCTGTTTTTGCTGCAACAGGCTAACATGGCAGTCCCTCTGGAAATCATTTTCCCATAGGCAATTTTTTTTCTCATTGACAACAGTTATTTTTAGTAAGTAATTACACAAGGAATCTTTGGGCATCAAGATTTAATTTCCTTCTTGCACTGAGTTCAGAGTATTATACTTATTTCCAGGATACAGCAATTCTTTTCTCTTTTCTCAAACAAGTCCCAGAAGAGACTTGGTTTTTACTTGGAAAAGCCAAGGATCCACTTCCTGAAATGGGGATGCGTATGTTTTCTAAGGTTACATAAACAGTTACATAAATATTTGTAATATGAAGGTGAATTAAGGCAAATGAATAGGCTATTTGTTGACATCTGATGACCAGCTTCAAAAATAATGTCAAAATATTTTCCTGGAAACCCTGCATGGAATATTTTAGGAATTAGTTTTTACAACAGTCCAGAATTTCAAAATTCAGAATATCCAATTGAAAGTGAGTCATATAGTATATTCATAAATAGTATAATTATTGATGTAATCAAACATTAAATATGACAATGATTTGATCCACTTTCAGCTGTTCTACGGTACAACATATCCTTGACTATAGAATCTTGCTGCTACAAGAAACTTCTGTTACTCTATCTGTCATAGAATCATCATTTCACTGGGAAAATAGTTTTATAGTAGTTAGTAGATCTTAAAATTAGGACTTGGTGTTTAGTTATTTTAAACTCTGACAGCATGTTATACGCATTTGTCTTACTCAGCCACCCAGTAAATGTCCTAAGAATAAATCAAGAAAAGTATTAAGCAAGTCTCGGTAAAAGTTAGAAAAGAGAAGTATGTTACTCAATGACTCAACAGCATCCACACTGAAGGCAGAGGAAAGGGCCTTGAGGCACAGGAGGAAGAGCTGCTGCCAATGTAATAGATAACAGAAACTTGAGTATGGGGCAAAAATGTAACATGTAAAGGTCTCAGACAAGTGTCTTCCTAGAGGTCTGGATGGGAAACAACAGGTTTTGACTCAACCCTGGTAAAACTGAGTGGCTTTCAGTTTGAGGGCCACCTTGTTCTAGGAATTTACTATCTTTGATTGCACTTATCAGTGCACACTCTGGGGGGTCCTTCTGGATTTATGACTTCTGCTCAAAGAGGAGGTGATATTTGTGCCTAGAAGGGCTTTTGTACAGCTTTGAGTTGTGCACCAGGAATTATGGATCAGGAAGCTCTACACTCACTCATTGCTGATGTAATCTATACTTCCTGTATAGATCACTGCAATGTGCTCTAGATGTGGCTGCTTTTGAATAGTAATCAGAAGCTTCAGTTGGTGCAAATGCAGCAGTACAGACAGTTATACTCATACTTAGTTCTGTGCATACTACACCTCTGCTCTGTGAGCTGCATTGGTTACAGGTCCAATTCAAGGCATTGGTGATAATCTATGAAGCCCTGCATGGCATGCGGACAGCTTATTTGAGGACCGTCTCTCCTTAGTGACATCTACTCATTTCATTAAGTCCAGCAGAAGAAGGCTTCTTGCAAGTTCTGTCCACTAAGTATCATCTGGTGAGGCCCAGGAGGAGCACCCTTTTTGTTTGCTGCACTTGCCCTGTGGAACATCATTTTCCTTGAGATCAGGCTGGCCCTGAAATTGATGGCTTCTGGAAAGACTGAGCTTTCCTTGTGATTGTACTATATGACTTTTAATTGTTTGTTAGAATTAGAGGAGCATAATCTGAGTTTCAGCTAACATGGTTTTTTCTAGTACAATAAAGTTAAAGTTAAAGGAATTACAGGTGCATAAAAAGGGAGTTAAAGTTAAAAATGTGGATTTTAAAAACTTTCATGTTACAGATGCCATATTAAGAATATGGAAGCAATATAAACTCAGGCTGTGCCTGGAAATATCTTTACTGATTTCAACAAAAGAAACATTTTATAGAAAAGAAACAGTGGGCAAAATGCTTGCTTCATGTGCAAAAAAAGCTAGAAGATTCTGGCTACAAATGCATGCATTGATTCAAAGGATTGGAATAGATAGGATATTATACAAAAAAGAGAGTCGTGGTATAACTTTAGAGAAGGAAGTAAATCTACAACAGTATTTATAACTGCTGTAAAGAAGATCAGAATCCACTTCTTTAAAAAAAATTCTTTTCTATATTCTTGTATTTTTCTTTCCTTTTATTCTTTTTTCATTTCAGCCTTTTAACCTTTCCTCCTTTTTCCTTTTTATTCCATTTAATTGTATTCATTTTTTACTCTTGTTTTTAAAACTTTCAGTAAAATTATATTAAAAAAAGATTGTGAGATGTAAAATTGTGTTAGAAAGTCCAGTATTTGTGATGCTTAAGTTACTAAAGGCACCTTGCTGGTTTAAATAGTTCATAGCTTTATCAGTTCAACCCTTACAAAAATTCTTTTAAGTCCAACTTGACGCTTTCAAGAATCCGTTGCTTAAGATTTGTCATTAAGGCTTTCTCTTAATACTTGAGGACTAATTTTTGAAAAGAATGTCCAGAATGTTGCCTTCTTCCCAGGAAGGTCAATGCCTGGTGGCCAGAGTTACAATTTGGACTTCATGGCACAACATTTACTTTAAGTCAATGAATGAAAAGTGCTTGCCCAAAGCGTTTCTGATCTGTAGTTAATTTAGCACCAGGTCTGTGTGGAATACCACATTAGGAATGCACTATGCAACTGCAAATAAAAATATGGTGATAGTTAGCAAAAGCAAATATCCCCTCCTTTAATTATCTACCCATAGAAAATAAAATAGTTAGCTCATCCATAAAACATGGAAACACAAAACTTTGGTAAAACTATAAAAAAGATACTAGGGAATGAAAACAGCTTTTGGAAGCTCTTTTCCTGTTTACCTAGCACCCTTGCTAGGAGATAACATTTAAACAACACATTTAAAAAATAATCAATTCAAACAACTCAGCCTTTGTTTATTGTCTTTGTAGTTCGTCCCACATTACTTCACTACCATTACCTCACTAAAACATACTCTGCTGCAATACTCCAACAAATAACTGCTGCTATATCCAATCATTCTAATTTGCATAATTTTAAATAGAGGGGTCTACAATGCTTTTTAAACACAGGGTAGTTCTGGAAGCCTACAATTGCTAGTTTGTTTGTTCACGCATGTGCGCTATCCACGGTGCACCCAGGCTATGTATGCCATACACTTAAAAAAAAGAGAGGGATTATATTCCTACCCACATTTACATTTGCTTCTGCTGTCTCCAGTAATTGTAATAAACAATTTATGCTTTACTGGAATTGTGTGCTCTCAAAGAAAGAAACTCCTTGGAGAAATTTGTGAAAGAGGATTCTCCTACACAACTTGGTTCAATTTGGATTGAACTATTTTACAATTAGCAAAACTGAAACACTGGCTTAGCTGTGCTTTATAAAAGAGTTATGTCAGTGCCTTGACCTCAATTTTAGAGCTCCCCGAAGGTGTTTTGCATCTCTGAGTAGGAGAAGTGATAGCCAGAGATATCATCTGAGCCTTTAGTGAAAAGTGGGTGTTTCGTGTCCATGTAAATAGAAATACAGGACCCAAATCTTTGAAGCATGCAGGTTATGTACTCATTGGTGCTGGTGTTTCTTCTTTTCAGTTTATTGAAGCCCAAGGGAAACAGAGAGACATATTAAATACTATTAATAATTATTGTACAAATTTGCCAATTTTTAGCCATGAACAGTTACTTTATATTAAGGAAAACAGATATGTTTTCTAATATTTTTTCCCATTTTTCAGCCAAAGTACAATCCAAAGAATTGCAATCTATAAATAAAAATCTAACACAAAAGTTTAAAGGAAGGGAAGGAGTTTTACTGATTTTATTTTTGCTGAATATTGTTGTTCCTGATTATATTGATATTTTTATCTCTGTTTGCTGTCACTCATGCAGTAACATTTTAATGTTTTAAATAAATAAATTCAATTAGGAGAGGAGAAATAACAATTCAATAATCTGAACCAACAATGGGTTTAGATTATTTATGAAATCCATCAGTTATTAACTGACCAAGTTATTAAATTAGATTATTTAATAAATCTGACCAAGTTATTAATTAGAAGATCAAGCCTTCTTTTTGTTCTCTTTCTGATTGCATTAGCAATGATAGTTTTATCTTTTGGCAGAATAGATTTCATATTAATTGAAATTTACAATATGGACAGAAATACCTTCATTTCTGCATTCTTATATGGAAAAATATAAGTCCAAATAAATAATAAATCAGTGGGTATCAAATCTGAGTACATATGTACATGATTACATGCATATATAATATATTAATAAACAATATCTTAATGTGAATTTTTGAAAAAAAAGTATGACTGATTTCTCCATGGGTGTTACACCAATGGACACAATTCTGGCCAAACACCATTATTTTAGTCTCTGAACACAAAATGCAACTTGATGAACAAATAATCCATGCAGCAGTCCTTCCAGGGAGAGTTGAGGTGGCATAACAATTATATGGGGAAAAAAGAAAACAAAGCCATAGAATGAATGGGTGTACTCCCAACCTCTACGTTATGTTTGACTCAAGTACTGGAGAGATGCATGGTTAGCTAACAAGTATGCCTCCCTCCTGTTTTGACCATTTATAATCTTCTAATGCAGCTTCTAAAAAACACTTCTTCTGACTGATGAAAGTAATTTGAACCCCTCGAGAATATTCCATAAATCTGGTATGAAATGATTGTGTTTATAAATCCACTCTGAGAAACTTCTGATGTAAAAAATGGCCAAGGGCTTCAGTGCAGCGGATAATAAGGTGCAATATTCATAAGGCAATACAAGACCAAGATAATGAGTGGAATCTTTTGTTAGTTCCAGGCATTTTAGTATTTCTATGGATTTACTTCTAAACGGCCAAGGTAAAGCCTGGATGCAGAGAATAAAATCTTCAGTATGTACAATTTGTGAAATTACCCAACTTAATTATAGAGCATCATCCAGTACTTCTGCTAGATGTGAACTTTAACTTCCAGTTTCCTACTTAATAATATGGAAAGTCCTCGACTTATGGCCACAGTTGAGCCGAAAATATCTGTTGTTAAATGAGACATTTGTTAAATGAGTTTTTCCCCATTTTTACGACCTTTCTTGCTACAATTGTTAAGTGAATCACTGCAGTTGATAAGTTAGTAACCTGGCTGCTAAGTGAATCTGACTCCCCCATTGACTTTGCTTTTCAGAAGGTCGCAAAAGGTGATCATATGATCTTGGGACACAGCAACAGTCATAAATATGAACCAGTTGTCAAGCATCTGAATTTTGATCACATGTTCATGGGGATGCTGCAAAGATCATAAATGTGAAAAATGGTCATAAGTCACATTTTTCAGTGCCGTTGTAACTTTGAATAGTCACTAAATGAACTATTCTAAGTCAAGGACTACCTGTAGTCCTGATGTTATTACGGATGATATTACTGTTATTTCTTCCAGGTCCTCAGTGCTACCTCTTTGAGGCAGGAGGAATGAGCAAAGGACACTGGGAAAGACAGTTTGGTCTAGTGGTGAAGGCATCTAGTTACAAACCAGGAAACTGTGAGTTCTAGTCCCACTTTAGGCATGAAAGATGGCTAGGTAACTTTGAGCCAGTCACCCTCTCTCAGCCCAATTCATCTCTCATGTTTGTTATGGGGAAAATAGGGGAAGGAAAGATTATTAAACAACTTTGCCACCTTGAACTATTTGCAAAAAATAACAAAGATGCGATAAACAAACAAACAAACAAACAAACAAACAAATAAGGCAATGATGTTTGTTTGTTTGTTTGTTACATTTATTTGCCACTTATCTTGCCACGGGGCTACTCTAGACAGCTTACAATAATAAACAAGGAAGAAAATGAACGGAGAGTATAAACAGAACAGAAGTAAAATAATAGAACAATAAAATAAACAATGAAAAAGAACACATTGAGAATACATCAGTTTTATAACCAAAAAGATGGACAGGTGAAGAGCAGAGCACAAAGTGGAGGAGATGGGATCTGCCATCAATCCAGCAGCCACCTCCAGCATGAAACTCCCCCATTTGGTCCCAAGGCCAACCAGTAGAGCCAGGGTTTTAGGTTCTTGTGTAGGAATAGGCAGGTAGGGGCATATCTTACCTTAGAAGGTAACGTGTTCCAAAGGTGGGTGCTGCAGCAGAGAAGGCTCTTCTTCTGGATGTCTATAGTTGGACTTCTTTGACTGACAGGATCTGAAGTAGGACTTCTCTGCTGGCTGGGCTTGTCCTAACAGGACAAGCCAATTCATCAGGTAGCCTGGACCTATGCCATTAAGGGCTTTAAAGGTCATAATCAACACATTGAACTGCACTTGAGAACAGACCAGTAGCCAGTGAAGTTTGCAGAGCAGAAATGTAATATGGGCCATCCTACGGACCTCAAAGACTGCTCTGGATAGTAGAATAGCTGCACTTTGCACCAGCTGAAGCTTTCAAATGGATTTCAAAGATAGTCCTACTGCAGTCCCACTGCTGCATATTGGCCAGGAAGTAAAAGTTATCCCAGCTAAAGCAAGTAGACACCTATACTGGGTAGCAACAAAATAAGAAGATGCTGGAAGCAGATGGTTACTTTAGTGATAACAGGAAATTGTTTTATGCTGCATGGAGAAGGCAATGTTTAACCACTCCCGTGTTTTATCAAGATAACAACATACAAGATAAAATAATTGACTATATAGTGCAGGATTATGAACAGTCAACATGCTGCTGAGAATCTTTCATTTTTTAATGGTGTTTAAATTAAAGGGACCTCTAGTTGCTCTGAAGAAAACGTCTGTGGAGATTCTCAGTCATCCAGGTCATAGTTGTCTCAAAGGTGCTTTTTCAAAAGGCAACTGGACTGTTTTTTCTTTGAGGAAGAAGAACAAAATGTTTTGTTTCTCATCCAAGAAACTTCATCAGTTGTAATGGCTGGAAGGATGGAAGGATAGGTACTGACAGTTGAGACAGTTAAGACAGTCTCAACTGTCAGTACCTATCCTTCCATTCCCCTCTCCCCCATCACAACTGATGAAGTTCAAGCAAAACACTGAGGATCACTTTACAGTCCTAGACTTTATTGATAAGGAGCCAGAGGAACTGTGGAATGTAATTAAATAAGTTGTTAAAGATGAATGTGAAAAAGTTGAAAGGGTAGAAAAATTGATAGAATATCTGCAGAAATATGGTAGGTAATAGAAGAATTTCTAAAGGTTGTAACCAAACTATACCAGCAATCTGGAGAACCATACAGTGCCCAACGGATTGGAAGAGATCAGTGTACACACCTGTAGACCAATACCAAAGAAGAAACACTTATCATTTAATTTCCATGCTAGCAAAATAATGCTTAGAATCATCTAACACAGAGTTGAGCCTTACATGGAAAGGGAAATCTTAAATATTCAAGCTGACTTTACAAAAGGTCAAGAAACAAGAGACATTATAGATGATCCACACTGGATAATTGAGAAGGCTAGAGAAAAGAAATAAGAAGTCAATGCAAGCTTCATTGATTCCAGAAAACATTTCAGTTGTATTGAGCACATCAAGCTCTGGAATGTCTTTAGGAAAATTAGAATCTCAGAATATCTCATTCTCGTCATGCAAAACGTTTACACAGTCAGGAAGCCACAGTCTGAACAAAATCATGGAACAAACGGGCAGTGGGTTGATAATGGGATAAGGAAAGGCTGCATACTTTGCCCTTATTTATTTAACCACTTAGCATTTCTGCATATTTATATGCTGAATATATATTGAGTGAAATTGAATTAGAAAAAGATGAATGTGAGTTTAAAATTTGAGGAAGAAATATTAATAATTTGGGTTATACTGATTACATACTCTGATAGCTGAAAATGCAAATGATCTGGGAACTCTAGTAATAACAATTGATGAGCAAAAATAGTAACCAGCTTTAGAACTGACAATGAAGATTTTGAAGATGTGGATACTTTCTGCCTTTTACTATCAACAGTAACGAAACCATCAGTCCAGAAACATGCCGCAGACTAGCACTTGGTAGAATAGTAATGAATGCTTTGGAAAATATCATGTTGTGCATGTATACTTACAAAGATTAGAATTGTGTGGGCAATGGATGTTCTAGGAGATAAAAGTTGGACTCTGAAGAAGCAGGATAGAAAAAGTATTAACACTTTTGAACTATATGTTGAAGAAGACTCCTAAGAATACCTAGGTAGCCAATAAAACAAACAAACAAACAAACAAACAAACAAACAAACAAACAAACAAACAAACAAACAGGACTTAGACCAAATTAACAGAGTTCTTATTTGAGACACCATTATTACTATAATTTGGATACATGATGCACATACTTAGCTTTCTGGAGAAAACTATATCTGGCAAAAGTGGAATAAAAATGAAAAGAGACAACTAGCAGCAACCTGGATGGACTCAGTTATAGCTGCAATGAGTGTATCACTGGAAGATCTGAAGGACCAAGTTGGTGCAGAGTGTCCTGGAGAAAAATTCTCTATAAGTCAATACCAGTTTGACAGAACATAATCAATCATCATCCTTATTATTATTACTGCAATCATTCAGAGGAATGGGTAATTTGAAAGATCAGCATGTTCAATAAACAATGAAACAGCATCTCTTTCATCTCTTTCCCAACATTGCAGTTAGACTTTGCACAGATTTCTGTGAAGTTAATTTACGTAGTGGTTATCTGGATTTTGAAAGTGTCCTTTTTATCAAAATAAGGACCAGCCATAAACTTTCTCTTATTTGACTAAATATTCCATGCCCTGAAATAAAATAGCAAATAACTAGGCTGTTTAGAGTCCATTCTGTGTAACTGAACTGACAAACATTATACACAAAGGAAATTTAGGAAATATCAGTTGATATGTGTTCACCTGAATTGATTTGTTTGTTGTTCAGAGAGACTGCTACAAAGAATTTCCTGAATAGGACAAATTGGAGTTGGAGTAAATAATGGAGCCTGGAGGATTCAATTGCTCAATTTCTATGCAGCAATTTTTCACATGCATCTATATACTTTCTGTTGAGATTTATATCTCGGTGGAAATCCTATTCTCTGAATCAAGACATGTGATAGCTGGATAAAACTGGATTCGAAAATGAGATTCTATAGAAAACAAACTGTTTTTCATGAAGTCTCCCCTTCTAAATTAAGACAGTTGCACTCATATTCATTGCCAGTATTTTCTGCTGAAATAATTTACCAGGCAAATGATAGATCTCAGGCAGCCCAAATGGGTATAAGAAGGAACAGTAGCAATTTTTTTTTTCAAATTCCTGGTAAAACATGTATAGAGCTTCCCCCCTTTTAATATCAATTGTTGGAATATTAATTTTACTTATGATATAAATCCTTCTAAAAACCAGGTTTAAAGTGACAAATGAAATTCAGAGTCATGATGGGCAAATGCGGAACTAGCACAGTACATAATTAGTAATGATTTTCCCCACTGCAAACAGCTAAGCCCAAATAAACTTTCAGAAAGCTTAATCACAGCATAATTGGAAAGTCAGACATTAAGTTAATGAGAGATTCAGAATAACAGAGATACAACACTGATGATAAATGAACAAAGGTAATTACAAATGAATATTATGCAGTTGATTTTAATGCACAAGGTTTCTTCTCAGGGTGAATAATATTAATATTTCTATCCACAGACTGTTAGCAGAATGCTGGCTACCATAAAGCAAATTAATAAATCAAGCAATATCTGGCCATAATTAAGATAAATAATGCATTGTGTATCATTTGTTCTGGTATATTGAGTGAAGCACAGGCAGCTACAAATCAAGCATTGAATACAAAGATAGGCTTCATTTCAAAGGTCAGATCTTAAATTTTAAATGTATCCTAACATACAATTATTGCATATAAATAAATAAATGCTTAAGGGCCAGATAGCAGGTGCATATAGATGACTACGGTATTATAATGGTATGTGGGGAAGACCTTGGGAGACAGGGCAAAGAGATGCTAACTAGGGAATAGTCAGGTAAGGGATCCCACAGCAGTGTCCCTTAATGGTAAATCTTAAGCAGAGCAGGATAAAATTCTGCTAAACAGAATTTGGCAGCATGATACTGACCCAGAGTCATCCATGTGAGCAAATGGGATTTGTCACAATGACTAGGCCAGCTTCTTTCTCTAAAGAAAATATGCACCTGCAGTTAATTGTAGTTTGAGAGACTTATTATGGATTTAGGCTTTCCAATGTGACATGTTCTCTCATGAACTAAATGCCATGGTATCTTCTTGTACATATGGTGATTGGGGAGAAACAGGAAACATAGTATGGATGGGCACTGACTTCAGGAACAGTTGAAGAGCTGTAAGTAGCATTTTTTCCCCTCTTGCTCACAATGTCTGAGCAAGAGAGAAAATATAAATATAAATCAAGTGGACTGAAATATAAGCAAACGAAGAAAAAGTACTCAAAGAAGGCGAAAGATTGCTATTAATGCTGCACGGTTTTTTCATTCAGACAAGGCCCTTCTACAATTTGGCCATACATAAGAAACAGATAAACAAAAGCAATATGAAAATGATTTTAATTTAAAGACAATGTCTCTGGCTAAAGGCACTGGGGATAGAAAAACGCTGCTGGATACATCATTTGACTCTAATCCAATGTTTTCAAAAAATCCCACTGTCAGCACACTCAATAGACAATTTGCACAAATTAAACAATTTATTTCTTGAAATATTTTTTGTAAGGACACAGGTTGTGGCCTAAACTAATAACTGATTCTTATTTTTTTCTATCTGGTTCTCTGATGTTATGGGAAGGATGCATGTGATTGCTTGGGAGTGAGCAAGGAGTGCTGTGCAGATCTGGGATGGTGTGGGGAGGGGGTATGGGATGGAAAGGATGTGTGCAGGTGCCACATGGGTCAGAGAAGGTGCACATTGGGGTGGCACAGATCAGATTGGGTATGTGTGGGTGTACCAAAAGTGCTATGTGGGGCAGGGAAGGCATGTGGGGCAGCAGCACCAGTTGGAGAAGGCACAGATCTGGAGAGCACGTGGTGTGTGGCATGGGCTGGGAAGGGTGCATGGGGGTTCATTCATCCCTGTTCTTCCCTCCATCTCTTCCTTTCCCTTTCCAGTAAGCAGGTAAGTGGCTGTTGCTGGATAGGGAAGGGAGCAAGGGAATGGTAGACTGGCTGGGAAATTCTCATGGAACCTTGAAAATGGATCATGTGTCCGCAGCAGCAGCACAGCAGCAACTAGTAGCACTGAAGCAGTCGTGACATTCCCAAATTTCATTTCTTGGAAGTCATGGGTCCTGATTTTGGACACATTCCATAAGTTTTGCCAATTGTGGCACCTAAGTTCAAAACTTGTTGCCCTATGATGCACCATTTCATCCAGTTAAAAGTCATGACAATGAGAGTTTTAGTATGATATAGATTGTTTTGTTTATAAAATGTGTGCAGCCAATGGTGCAGACTAGAAAGTTCATATAAATAATAAATAATCAATTAGAACAACAAATATTTCACAATTCCACTGTTAGAAAAAACGGGAAAAAGGGATGTATATTGCTCAGAAACATGTGCTCAATTTAAAATAAAATCCTTTATGAGATTTTATGCTAGGGAATAGTATATGCAAGGAGAGATAATTGAGATGTCTATACTACATACTCTTCATCTGTGGCAAGCATTTTGAGGTCTGAAAAAAAGATGCAAATGCAATCCAGCAAAAGAAAGTAATTAAAAAAAGAAAGAAAACAAGACACGATTTCTCCTGTTAAATGGACCTGTTAGGCTTCATCCTTCTTCATTATTTTTGTGATGGAGATCCTTCTGGAAAGAAATTATGCCAAGCCAAAAACAAGCTCATTTTATGAAACACACATGCAAACAGAACTGGCTGTGTGTTGGCATGTAAATAGGAAAATGCAATCTTGCAAGTTAGGAGGAAACATGGAAATGTATATCAAAAGCAGTCTACTATGACTCAATTCTAATCAGATTTCACAGTGCAAATTCACAGAGCAAAGTGCAAGAGTTAAAATTGTTCAGGAAGAAGAGAAGTCCTATGAATGTTCTTCTGAGAGGCTGAACTTCATAGAGTCAGACTGGGGATTTATTTTTCTTTTTTCGCTTGAGAAACTTTCACCTCACAAAAGCCACTATATAAGTCTTTTAACAAATCTATTTTCAGCCTCCCGTGGTACCAAACGTATTTCTTTTTTATCAAGCCTTTTTGCAAGAGAAAAGGTGTTGTGTCATTGGTTCCGGTGCATGGAGATTGAAAGTATTAATTGCAAATGACGATGCCTCCAGGGGACTCTTGTCAAATAAGAGTGCTATCTCTGTCATGTTTTTAATGACAGGAGTGCTCACCTTGGTTTCCCTTTCTCTTTTCTAGCTCTCATATAATTACAGCACTCCCAAGGAGAAAAACACACCCACAAACAGGCACCTTTTTATTATTGTTACAAAGAAGGGTTGATGAAAATAGCTTGCTAAGTAGACATGGTTTGCTAAATGCATAAAAGGAGAGGAAGTAAAAACTAGCTCCTAAAAGCTAAGGTCCATTCAAGTGCCAATAAAATGGCATACTGTTTTCTTAGTCATGCACTTCTGAAAAACCTTTAAAGCTAATTATTATGATGTAGTTTATATGAGGCAATTCCAGAGGAAATTTTAGAAGGAGGCTTGTAATGCGGCAGCTCTGATTCTCTTGCTAAATAATTGGAAGAAAAAAGGGTCATTAATATGAAATTGTGCCAAGGTTGCTTAAAACAAAGCACCATTTGAAAGCTTCGCTTAGAATCAGGTCCTGCCACACGGCATATTCAGCCACATAAAAGGACTTCAGCATCATGGGGCACCTTGGCTACCCAGTAGATTTCCGTAATCTAGTGCCCTCAGAGCTCTGGATTTCACCCACTATAATTCAAGCTGGACTTTTGGAATAAGCCATAAATAGAGCTCAATAAAGATAGCAACAAGGCTTCCATATAGCTTAACAGTGTTTAATAACATAAACAAATGTGTGAGTCAAGGCCATTGGCTTTTCTGTTAAGACTTACTGATCACAGTCCTTTAGGCTGCATTTACCAGGTCTTGCCTGGAAATGCTCTGGATTGAACCTGACATTCTCCATCAAATAGCATTAATGTAGTCGATTTACAATATGTATAGTATACAATTTGTTTTGTCTGCATTTCCTAGTAAATACAGTATCTTACTGTCAAGTTAACTCTTGCTTGTTCTTTTTGGGTTACCATATAAGGAGATGGATCATCTTTCCACTCTTTGTTACTTAAGGCCACATTTTTGTATCCTTTGCGTCATAAAACATATATATTCCATGAATTTATTTATTTATTTATTTTATTTATTTTATAAAATTTATATGCCGCCCAACTCCCGAAGGACTCTGGGCGGCTTACATCATAAAAAATAAAACATATAAAAACAATTTAAAAAAGAAAGGGGAAAAAAAAAAACCCCAACTATATTTAAAATAAAACATTCACACAACCATGCATGGGCCAATCAGAACAACTATTGGCCCCAGGCCTGCCGGAAAAGCCAGGTC
>QLTV01000602.1:1551744-1566694 GCA_003457575.1 Thermophis baileyi | reverse complement strand
TTTTAAATCTGCTGGATCCAGGGATGGCTTCTTGAGGAGGGGCCTCACCACCGCAACCTTCAAAGGTTGTGGGACGGACCCCTCTCTCAAGGAGGCGTTGATTACAGCCTGGAGCCAGCCTCGTGTCACCTCCCTGCTGGCTGAGACCAGCCAGGAGGGGCACGGGTCCAATAAACAAGTGGAGGAGCTCATCGCTCCAATAGCCTTGTCCACTTCCTCAGGAGTCACAGGCTCAAACTCCTCCCACAAAATTGGATTAAGACCTGCCCCTGTCATCTCAGCTTGACTTGCCCAATCAGAATACTCAAGCAACACTATTATTTCTTGTTCATAAATTCTGAGGTGATGAACAAAGTATAAATCAGTTCTAATAACATCTAGATTATTGTGCCAAACATTGAAGACTGAAGAATAAATTGACTTACTGAAATTCATTTGATTAAATGGACATAGTGTTAATTTAGCACTTAGCCCCAGCCTCACTGATGTTTCCTGTGCTTGGTTTCCCCCTCTTCTCCCCTTCCTTTTTGGAAGAAATATTAGGGCAAAAAATAAAATGGTGAATTCTGGGAGATCATAACTTACAATATTCCCTATAGCAATTTAAATAAATGAAAATGGAAAAAATGGAAAAAAACATGAATGTGAAGGTTTGAGCTGCATGCTATGGAAAATTATTAGCATAAGAAATGAACCTAATAGCAAATATTTTGCTTGAAACCTTTAAAAGTTATAGCTATGGATTAAAACTGGAATAAAATTCATTATCATAAAAGGTAGGCATTCATCAAGTCTTTACCACCTTTTTATGTCTGTCAAATGGAACAAAGCTATACAAAAAATAAACCTTTCAGAATTGATAATCTGTATTTTGAGAGAGTAGTTCTCAGAGCAGAGAAATTAAGAACAATAGCCCAGCTCTCTGATTCTAGTATGTAACACAGGCAAAGAATCTGTTGAAACCTGGAAATGCAAAATGCAGCAACAGATTTAAATGAATGTATACTTAAAATACATTTCCTGTGCCATTATGTGTTCCATCTGTAGGAGTTTTGTAATAGGGGTTTCTCAAAGATGGCACCGACCTCTCTGTAGAAAAACGTGATCTCCAATGCCTGATGAGCTTCTTCCAAGAGGTGTATCCCTGATTCTAGGGAATGGCATTTGGAGGATGTAAATTTAGTCTGCTTCTGTTGGTTTACATTATTGTGGTTTATATTTTTCTCCTTTTTCTATTATTTTTAATATCACTTTCTGCTGAATGCTACATAGTGCCTTTTAGAGTAGAACAGTATAGAAATATACGAAATAAATAAATAAGCAAACTGTACTTGAGGAAACAATTATACAAAAGAACTGGTATTTTAAGAGAACAGAAAAATAAAATACTTCTGTATCTTTTCCTAAACCAAACAGGATGAATGGTCACAGCAAATTTTTAGGCTGAGCAATCTTATTACTTGCTGTAGAAATCCCAGAAGCCAATGGCTGTTATTCAAATTAAATGTCTGTCAGAAGAACAATTTCTCCCCACCAATACCCACGCACCCATAAGGTCAGGCCAGAAATATTTACAAATCCTAGTAAATGTCTATGGGAATGTCCAGTGATCAAAGAATGTAATTTATATATAAACACTGGGGATGAGTTTATGTTGTTGATTTTGGGAGATTTAGGAATGTAAAAAATAAATAAAGACATGAGAAATAAAGCTTTCATATTATGCTCTAGAACAAAGATTAATTGATATCAATTGCCAGCATTCTATATTTTTTTGCAGATACTAGTGGAGTTAGTATATAAAATGATAAATTTGGATAAAAATTGATACCATAGGATAAAATGAAATGTTATGCATTTTTTTTAAAGGAAGCAAACCAACCACAAATCCATTACATCTAAATAATCTCCTTTAAACTCCCAGGGGAGAATGTTTAAAGCACTCATATGGAAACTTTCTAACTTTGGAACACTGTTGTTTTCCATACCAGCTATCATGTCACTGTGTCCATCATTGTAGCCAAAAGAACATTGTGTATGCAAAAGAGGCATATATCAGTACAAACTGGAGAAATATCAACATTTGAATAAATATATTGTAGAACAAAACTTTGTAGAACCCCCCAAAAGCTTAATGAATGCTTAATAATGGTCAGTACCCATAGTTGGTCTAGTAGCCCATTTGGTCTAGTGGTTAAAGCACCAGGCTAGAAAGCAGGAAACTGTGAATTCAATTCCTGCCTTAGCTATGAAACCCCGCTGGGTGACTCTCTTAGCTCAATCCACCTTACAGGGTTGTTGTGGGGGGAAAAGAAGGAGGAAGCTGTGTTGGACATATTCACTGTCTTGAGTTATTTGTAAAAATAATAAAGGTGGGATAAAAATAAACAAAAATAAATGAAATGAAATAAACATAAACAGCAGAGTCAAATCCAATTAGAGCAGGGGTGTCAAACTTGATTTCATTGAGGGCCGCATCAGGGTTGTGTTTGTACTCGGGGGGAGTGGGCGTGGCCAGGGTTTGTGTGGCCAGCTCAACGTCACTGATGTCGAGGTTGCCTGTGGTGGCCCAAGTGCTCTGCCAGAGAAAACGGGCTCCTGAGCGCCATTTTCGGCTGCAACGGCCTCCTGCAACCCTCTGCCAGCGAAAATGGAGTTTGGGAGGACCCACGTGCAGCCCTCCCGAGCTCCGTTTTCGCTAGCAGACGCACCGCGGTCTAGTCCTTCGCTGTTTCCAGGGCGGCCCCGCAGGCCGGTCCTTCGCTGTTTTCAGGGCAGCCCCACGGGCCAGAACTAAGCACCCTGCAGGCCGGATCTGGCCCCCGGGCCTTGAGTTTGACACCCCTGAATTAGAGTATTCCAAACATTTTATTGCAAGTTCCACTTGTCTGTCAGAAAACAGGCCTTAAAGTGATTTCCAGGATATGTCCTACTGACCAGTGCATGTGAGATACTGGCCAGTCTTTCTGCAATTCATTCCTGCTCCAGTTGAAAAATACTTACATCTAAAAACTACCAAAATATTATTTCCATTGTTTTCATATGTTCTCATTCAATTTCATGGGGGGGGGGGAATTAATTTTCTTTATTTTGTTTTAAAGGAAAAAAATAGGAGGAGAAAGGAGTATTATGTATGTTTGCAACCTTGAGTTACTTATGAAAATAATAAAGGAGATAGATAGATAGATAGATAGATAGATAGATAGATAGATAGATAGATAGATAGATAGATAGATAGATAGATAGATAGATAGATAGACAGACAGACAGACAGACAGACAGACAGACAGACAGACAGACAGACAGACAGACAGACAGACAGACAGACAGACAGACACAGAGGTGGGTTCCTCCTGGTTCGGACCGGTTCGCCCGAACTGGTAGCGACCCACTGATGATGTCATGATGATGTCACAGAGCTGGTTCGGTCGGTGCCGGTCCATGGACGCCGCCATCTTTTTTTAAATTTTTTAAAAAAAAATTAAAAAAAAATTTTCTGGGGAATTTTTTCCCGGGTTTTTTTCTTCTGCACATGCGCAGAAGCCGAGTTACCGGCACTGCGCATGCATCGCCATCTTGTGTTCGGCTTTTTTTGGGGTGGGTAATTTTATTTTATTTTTTTGCACTGGCCATGCGGCGCGGGAGGAAGCGAACCGGCAGCGAGGTAAGTTAGAACCCACCCCTGGATGGATGGATGGATGGATGGATGGATGGATGGATGGATGGACGGACGGACGGACAGACAGACAGACAGACAGACAGACAGACAGACAAAATGCATTCTGATTAAAATCTAAAATATGAGTGGAGTGGAGTTATGTACTTATCTTAGTTGTAAGATGATCAAGGATGATCTATGATGGATCATGAACTGGGCCGCGCAAGTGGCGGGCGAGCAGGGAAAACTCCATTTGCTCAAGTGATGGGTGCGCACACTTGCCCACCGCTTGTGCAGAACTGTCCCCTCTTCCCTCCCCGCTTCCACTGCTGCCACTGCCCCCACTGCCACTGATCCACAGAGCCAGAAAGGTTGGGTACCACTGATCTATGACATTGTACAATGTTGTGATTCATACTATTATCTTTTTTCCATCTGTCTGCAACTTACCTGATTAAAGAATTTTCAAGTTAGCCCCAAAGGAAAACATCATTAAGAAATTCCTCCATTTAGCTTTTTCAGATTGTGTTGTATGCTTTCCCAGTAGTAGTATAAAGAGATGGAGAGTCATGTAACAACAACAGAAATCCACCTTCAGCATAGCCTAACACCAAGCAATTAATTAAATTCAAAGATACAGAAAGGGAAGGGAAAGGAAGGAAAAGTATTAAACTGAGAATGAAGAATTAAAACATCTTTTCATAGGGAATAGAAATGTTCAGGAAATTGGAAGATACATTTTAGCACTTTTACTTAAAAATCATATAATGTTCTCTAATATTTATAAATTATAAGAGAAATTTGATAATAGAGCACAAACTTTCATTTTAGAAAAAAAATTATCCAGTGTTTCTGATACCTACATTATAATAAAACCTAAGGTACATTGGGACTCCAGAATTATTACAGGAACCTTTTAGGACTTGCTATTTCAGAGCTGTGCAACATTTCAACTGGGTGATTGCATTCAAAACTGATTTAATGGAAATGTCGTACTACAGTGATCCTACAAAGAATGTTCTTTGTTAGTGCATCAGAACATTCAGATTGCTTCTCTGCTCCTCACTTTGCACAAAAAGCTGACTGAAGCAGATTGGCCTTGACTCAAGGTCTCTTAAGTTCGGAGTAGGTAGGCTTTGGGCAGTAAAATCTAAAGCACATTTCTTCCTGTTTTTCTAGAGCTGGGTTGAACACAGAGATCCTGGGTAGAAACACCAGGAACCTCTCAACTGGACAGACTACAGTATAAAGTATCGGGAGGTTCATCTTGAATGGGGGCAGAGTATTTGAGTTATCTATTATTGGCAACCCATGTTTTGTTGGGTCATTGCTTCAAATATATTTTTTTATCTAAATGGGGAAACAGAATGGCAATAGGCCAAAGCAGTGGGAGCAGGAGCAAGTTCTGACTTCCTGTTGGTTGTGGAGGGAAGTGGCAGGGAGTATTGTAAATAATGATCATGTGACTATGGCTGACTTTGATGGCATGGTGGTGTCAGTACAACTGATCTGAAAATGTTTGAAAATTTCAGTCCCACTAGGTTTGAAATAAGTCTAATGGGTCCTGGATTTTGAATGCATGCTTTAAGTTAGCTCATTTGAAGAACCTTGATTCAGAATTGTTGCCCTATCATGCACTGTTTTGCCCAATTAAAGGTTACAAAGAGACAAGCAGACAGAAGAGTTCTGGTAGTATATAGATTGGGCAACTCTTGAAAAAGGAATCTACCAAAGGAGTTTTAATTGTCTTTGTCCTGTTTGAATATTCCTCTTTCTTTGCACAACTAGATTTAACCAGGAGTATTTCATATAGAAGCATATGCACAATCATTGAACCTAAGTTACTTAAACAGTTCAGACTTTGGCTTGACCATATAATTCATAGATGAGCTTAGTTATTATTACAAGCCTTCTCCTTTTGTCCCAGATTTACCCTTTTACATGATCTTTTTGCTTTATGATAATACAAAAGACTTGTTTTTGACAAAGTTCATGGGAAACATCTGGCTTCAGAACAGGATCACACATACACTTGTACTAAACTGTATAACAGTAGTTGTTGCCAGATAAAGAAAGCAACCTACAATGCAGCTTTATAGAATTTGTTCCAGTGTATGTTTATTTATAATCTTGTTTACATTCCAAGAACTTGCATTAGAGGTTGCCAAGTTTTGCACTTCAAAAATACTAAATAAGAAACTGTAAATAAAATGAAATGGATGATTATATTGACACATGAAAGTCTGTATAATCAGAAGGCCCATATTTCAATAGATTTATATAAATTCATTATCAGGAGGCATGTGTCCAATTTTAGAAGAAAAGTATCTTTTTAGACCAGTTTTGCAAGTATGAGTTAGGTAGCTAGAATCAGAGATATGATCAGACCAGAAGTGGAACTTAGCAGTGTCAAAATGGCAGGCTGATCAAACCCCCTCTTTTTTATGTGGGTATGATGCATGTGATGCCCATTAAAAGGGTGCAGGGCATTAATCAGCAAGTTCCACCTGCCACTTTGAAATGGTTGACTCCTGAAAGACAGTCCTACCTGGAGCACAAAACATCTTTCAGCTTGATAATCACACTTACCAACTGAGTAACATGTCGGTTGTGAGTGCAGACTAAAATAATAGGTGGAGCCTGGACAAAATTAAATTGTAATATATATTTCATTCAAATTAACAGTTAATATGGTTATTTTTTTCCAATAGTTAATAATTTATCCCTTCTGTCACATTTAAAAGTACAATTCAGCAACCACTTTTAGAGAAACCAGGGTGTTAGAACTTCTACATAGTGCTTACACATTGTGGAATTCAGCTTTACAAGTTATTCTTGAGATTCAAAATACATCACAAAGCAGGGAATAAAATAATAGGTAGGGGAAATTGTTTGATAGGATAAAGCATTTGATAGGCAAATTTTGATCTTTGAGATTTGCTTTAGGACTTCTAGATTGAGGACATGACATTAATTAAAAATTACCCAGCCTCTTCTCCAAATCTTAGAAAATTGTTACATGAAATATTACTGGTGTCTCCACCCAAGCACAGTCTCTTTTCATGTGTATGAAGTCACCATCTTGGTTTTTACTGATCTGCAGACTTTTTACACACTGCAGAGATCAGTGTGAATTTCTATCCAATGCTCCAATAGTGGAAATGGGAAGAGAATTTTCAGAAAATTTACCAGAACTTTCTTTTTTGCATAAAAACAAAAAGGTTGGGGTTCACATCACATGCTTGGTTAATTTTGATTAGTGGTGAGGTTATGATTCAGTTGAGTTAATTCAGTAAACCATGATTTAGTATAGCAAGCTCTAGGATGCTGTGCAAATAAACAAATGTGACGTCCTTGGTGCTCTTTGAGCTTCGTTGTTTTCTTGCAGACATTTCATTACCAAACTAACGATAGAGGGGAATGCAATTTGATCTCATTTTATATACTAGTGGCTTGCCCTTTCAGTGTTGGGGAGCAGTTGCTCCTAGATTAAGTTGTCATTTATTGTTAGCTTGCTGGTCTGAGTTGGTAGTTCCTCGATTGTTTGTCTATCACTAATGTTGGTGTTACTCTCTACTCATCTGGGTGTTGATTTCTGGTGAGGAAGTATTTTGGTGTTTTTCTTTTTTGGCTTTTTGATTGTCTCTTTTGGATGGTATATAGATGTTACGAATGAAGGCAAATATACATGTCCCAGGATAATGGTGTGAGATTGAATTTGGATCAGTCACCAGGACCAGAGATTTACTTTTCCGAGCTTTCGGACTCATGCTGGAGTCCATCTTCAGGGAATTTCTCTCTGCTGAAATACGTGCTTTGGGTTGTTCTGTGAATCGTGTTTATGTGGTGCCTATATAGATGTTTATTTCTATGTGCCTTTTGATGATATATCTGAGTGCCAGGCTTCCAGGAACTCTCTAGTGTTTTTTGACTCACAGTTTCCAGGTTGAAACTATGTTAAGTCTGTCCATGTGTTGTGAAATTAAAGAGTTTTCATCATGTCTTCTGACTGCTAATTGGTGTCCATGGATGCATTCTGCTAGTTTTCTGCCTACATAATGGCTGTTACAATCCTTACATTGTATGTTGTAGATGACTCCTGTTTTTTTTTCTTCTGGGGCTGCTAATCTGTTACTGGAGCCTAATATTAAGTTTCATGAGATACATAATATAGCTCCAGAAGAATCTAAAAATACCCAAATGAATCAAAATATGCAACCTGAATATGAAATACACCAGTAGTGGGTTCTAAAACCCTTAACTACCGGTTCGTGTGCGCGCTTGCGCGCGCTACGCTTCTGCACATGCGCAGAAGTGTCCCGGGTGGGTGGGTGGAGCCTGCCGCCGCCGCCGCTACCAGTTCTAAGAACCGGTCCGAACCGGGAGCAACCCACCGCTGAAATACACCCAGACGAAAATATTGACTTAAAGTGCTGCGTCTCTGCATGAACTTTTATCTATAATCCCAGTTTTGAAACAGGCATGTTATGATTATAAGCAGCAACCTCCCACCCAAATTCCTTTTCTGGTTTGTTTTTTTAATGATAATGATGATGATAGTAATGATGATGATTAACATTATCATCATTAGTATTTCTTGACTGGCATCTGTTGGGGGACAATTTTGTATTCTATTTCATAAATAGAACATTGACTAACTGATTCCAGCCTTAGTTCACATATTTATTTAACTGTTCATGTGGATTTATACCTATTTAAAAACTAATTATCAATCTTTTTAATATATTCAAAGTAAGGTTTTAAAAAGGTATATATTTTAATGATGGTTTTCGTTAATCTTCTCTGAGATGGGCTCAATTCCTATAATTTCATGGATATATTCATATTTTTTTTGCAAAAATATGGAAGTGGTTTATCATTGCCTTCTTTCAGTATGCTTTTTCTCCCCTATTTTATCTTGGAGTCATGTTAGAATCTGAATTGTAACTAAAGTAAACAAAATTAGCATTAGTTAGTTAGATTTTTAGCCTGCTCTTTCACCAGGAATCATTGTGGTTTATAGGCAAATTGCCTTTCATTATCTCTGTAGCAACAATGCTATGAGGTTGATTGAGCTGAGAGAAAGAAACTGACCCTGAGTCATATAGAATGTTTCCATGGCTTTGGGATTCTTTCAATTGTAACTCTAATCTTAATATAACATTTTAAGAATAATATCATATTATCTTTTCTAAGTATAAAAGTCTTATACTAATAGTTCATAAAAGATATTGATAATATATTGTTCTTTCATCTGTGATCCTTATGATTTAACTAGTTGAGTGAAGATTGAGATCCACCTTGGTCAGATTATGGTGGATGAATTATAATATAGAACTTGGTTCAGATGGCCTAAATTCATCAGATGGATTTGATACACCATTAGGGTGGCACATAACACTCCCTGGGTGGTTCTTGAAAGAAAAACATTGCTGAGAACTGACTTAACACCAATACTGTATGCAACCGCTCACTAGAAGTGATACTGATCCTTCCAGCAAGAATCTTTTATAAACTGTTAAAAAGTAATATTTTCCAAAAAGCCTTTGGAAAGGTTTTGTCAGCATATTAACAATTATGGTTTATTAATTATGTTTTTTTTGTATTTTTGTTATTGTTTGGGAGTACCATGTTGATTTTAATTTTACACCAAGAAAGCTAGACTGTCATAGAACTTATAAACATTTTGAAAGAGAAAGGGAGCTTTAATATACAGACGCTTACAAACTTGGTGCACTTGTTTTAGTATTACATTTCCATTCCTTGATCTTCTTTCTAAATGTCTACTGATATAGTTGGGAGCTGGTCACCTGTATTATAGCAATAGCAGACTTATATACTGCTTCATAGTGCTTTACAGCCCTCTCTAAGTGGTTTACAGAGTCAGCTTATTGTCCCCAACAATCTGGGTCCTCATTTTACTGACCTCGGAAGGATGGAAAGCTGAGTTAAACTTGAGCCAGTGGGAATCGAACTGCCAAACTGCTGGCAACCGGCAGTCAGCAGAATTAGCCTGCAGTACTGCATTCTAATCACTGCGCCACTACGGGTCTGAATAAAAGAGGAATGTATAATGTTATGAATTTAGAAATATTTTGTAAATCACCATCCTATTTGAGGGCTCCTTGGTGTTCTCTGAGCTTGCTTGTTTTCTTACAGGTGTTTCATTACCTCTTTTGGGCTGGTTGATTGAAAGAGGCAAAGAGAAAAAGACTCCAGCACCTCTCCACCAGTAATCAGCACTCAGATCAGCATAGATTTAACTCCAAGGTCAACTTCAGACCAACAATCAAGTAAGCTTTTTTTTTATTTATCAGGGCAACCTGGTCTACCCAATTATGGGACAGAGCATACTGCTCCGCTTTTGCCTTTCAGCTCCAATCCAGGAGCCTTCACAGGCCATCACTTTCACATCAAACTATTTTTGTGTTGAATTTATGTTTTACCGACAAAGAAATAAAGGGAGACTAGTATAGATCTATTTCAAGCTATTTACCTCTCATCAGCTAGCCATACCCTTCTGGTATTTGAACCTGGGCTACCTGATCTAATTGGGTCATAATTGGGTAGATCAGGTTGCCCTGATAAATAAATTAAAAAAAACCCCACTTAATCTTTCCCCTGGTATAGCCAACAAAGTGAGGAGAGCTCGTGGCTTAGAGGTTAATACATCTACCTAATACACAAGTAGCCCGGGTTCGAATTCCAGAAGGGTATGGCTAGCTGATGAGAGCTAAATAGCTTGAAATAGAACTATACTAGTCTCTCCCTTTATTTATTTGTTGGTAAAACATAAATTCAACACAATCAAGTAAGCAATACCTCAATCAAGAAACTGTCAAAGAGCCATTAGTAAACAGCCAACCAAAGAATCCCCAAGACCGCCCCCACCCACACAGACAAGCAAGACACCAGAATATAAACTGACAGCAAATACCACTCCTTACTAGCACTGATGATGTTACCTAGTTAGGGTAATGAAATGTCTGCAAGAAAATAAGCAAGCTCAGAGAGCACCAAGGACTCCACATTTCAACCCTGAGCTACAAATATTCTCCTTCATTGGTACCATCCTATTTCTCAGATTGAAAAGTCATTTTCGTCTCGTAAGGTATCAGGAATCTTGAAGGATTTCGGAACATATAAATTCAATAAATAACATAATATTTATCTGGGACTCATGCAAACTCAATGGTTTTCTATGTAAGAGTGGGTAAAAATACTTGTATGCCTCATAGAGCAGCTATTAGTTCTTTATTACAATTTGTAGGCCCTTTGATTAGAAATTCCATTTGTAAAAAGTAAATGATTTATTAAATCAGAAAGTGACAAAATGGACTTAACTAAATATGTAAAATGATTAAAAAAAAACCCTTTCATAGCTTCTCCTGAATAAATAACAGTCATGAAACTTACTATTGCTGAAGAATAATTGATTTTCAAGTAGCTTACACAAAATACATGACAAATATAAACCAATGTAGTGAACATAATTAATTTTGGATAGTCAAAAAGCTATCACTTGATAGTAATAACATTTAGTAGGACTTAAATTTTAAGATGATTTTGTGCATTTAGTGGTCTAACTTATGCTGTCTTTAATTTTGTGTCATACACTACGCATTGACATATGAATCCAGCCGGTTATGGCTAATTCAACAAACAATAGGTAAACATATCCAAGTTATTGTGATGCATAAACTCAGGCAATAACAATTAATAGATGCCAGTTCTAATATAGATTATAAAAACCAATATTTCTAAATATTGTATAAATGTCCAGCTTCAAACTGTATTCACTTATGTTTCCTTTGAGGAACATCTACCTATAGAATAGACAGATTGATTTTGATATTTTGATATTGATAATATTTTGTGCTGTCAGGGTTTGTTTAACTATGGTTTACTTAATAAACCACAGTAATTATATATGGTTTTTAAAACACAAACAAGTGTGTTCTAAAAACCAACAAGTGCCGTAGCATGGTAAAAATCGTATTATGGCACTTGATATAAATATACTCTGTTGTCAGAAAGATTAATGAAATCCAAGTAACAATGCTGAAGAACCCTATTAATTTTTTTTTTTTAGTTCCAGTGTTAAAATTCCAGTGCTAAGGTAAATGTTTCTGTCAGTGCACAAGTAGCTTATTAAATAAAAGAGTCTGTTCTGGGTAGGTTTTATCTGAGATAGAGGAAATAGATTCCATAAAGGATCCTTACTTTAAACTGTAAAAGCATTTTTAAAAGCATTCTTCCTATTGAAAATGTGTGCTAATAGGGCTATTAGATCAGTGCTGCAAAACTAAAATGTCCATTAGGTGGAGATATTTTACTGTACCTCTTTGCATATATCTAGTAGAAGATGATTAGTTATTTTAAACTAGAATTGTTAGCTTTAGTGTGGGAGCAGGGCTTGGCTTTGTTTTGTCTGCAGTTACACACTGCCCTTATTTAAGATATTGTTATGACCAAGTGATGGTAATTCCCTGGATATCCACACCAAATCTTTAGGGTACAATGTACACTGAAGAACATCATCCTAAAACCTGTTATTTTGTATTGATTTCTTCCCCCTCCAGCTTTCCTCTCAGGAGAGTAAAACGTTATATATAGAAATAGATTTCCTTTTTTAGTTATTTTATCAGAGAACTTTTATTACATATTTCAAGCTTAGAACAGTAATTTCTCTGAGATTTATCTATGATTAATTAGCCTCCTGTGATTTAAAATACAATGCTCAAGATATATCACAGAATTCTTTGCAGGAAGAAATTGACTAGATTTCTAGACTATAGCCATTTTCCCACTGGTGACTTATAGCAATTTCTAGTGATGCTCAACGACTATTAAGGTCATGTAAAACCTGTTCTCATAATTGTTATACCAACCATCTACAATTCAATGACATTAGAAGATGCTGTAAGTCTCTCCCAGAAAAATGTCCTATGATAGGACTACATTATGGACATTGTAGTGAATGGAACTGTTTATCATTCAGCTTATGCTTTTTATACATCAAACTTTTCATTGAACAAACCTGGCTGTTTGCAGTCTAATTTTTCTGCAAATCAGAACATTCCAATGAAATAGAATTTCAGGCTTTATTGCCACGAGCTGGAGTCTCCTGGATTCTGGATTCTCTTCAACTATTTTGACAGAAAGAGCAGACCGTTAAAATATTCTGGGATTCCTTGGACCAGTAGTTATCACATCTCCTTCATAAATGCACAAATATCAAAAAGGAAAAAAATGGGAAGGTGGGGAAGGTAGGGAATTGTCAAAAGCCCACTCAACTAATATGAGATATTTCATTTATTACAGAGCTAGCTTTGGTTTTGCTCAAAATAATTTATTAATAGTTATTTGTCTGCCAGGCAATGGCAGAACTCAATTAAGAATGGTAAAACATGGTACTTTTTGTAGTAGTTCCATATTTGAAGCTTACCTGGTTGATCATGAAAAAGTTATGATTTACAGATTCAATTATGGACTGACTATTGAAAGGATGACTTTCTAAATCTCCTATTGTCAAGTTACTGTTCAATCAAATCCAGAAAATCTGCTAGCTAACACATTGAAATCATAAAACATAAACTGAAACTATCACATTTGAAATACATGTATACCTTCTTTTATATATTTATTTGAACCTGTAGTGCAGGGTTGTCAAACTCTATTTCATTGAGAGCCACATCAGGGTTGTGTTTTACCTTGGGGCATCGGGGTGTGTGTGGCCAGAGTGGGCATGGCCAGCTCGACGTCACTCGTGTTGGGGGCGCCTGTGGAGGCCCAAGCGCTCTGCCAGCGAAAATGGGCTCCCGAGCTCCGTTTTCAGCTGCAATGGCCTCCTGCAACCCTCTGCCAGCGAAAACGGAGCTCAGGAGTGCCGCACGCAGCCTTCCAGAGCTCCATTTTTGCTGGCAGAGGCACCACAGGCTGGTCCTTCTCTGTTTCCAGGGTGGCCCCACGGGCCAGATCTAAGCACCCCGTGGGCCGGATCTGGCCCCCGGGCCTTGCATTTGACACCACTGCTGTAGTGGTTAGTGCAAAAAATTATGCCAAAATGTTCAGATATGCAAGAGTAAAGGAAAATGTGTCTGAATTGCCAATCAAATCTAAACTTGTCCACACAGAAAGTGGATGGGGCCATCAGAGCCTTGAAAGTTAGAAGCAGGAAAGTTCCTCTTTCAGGTGAGCCTTAATAACAAGACATAAACATTCAATTTTGCCTTTGTTCCTCTTTCATCGAACTGGTTCATAACCAATTCCCAGGGATCTGGAAAGCAGAAATCTTAGAACTATATAGCAATCTAATGAGCAGTGCAGCTTCATGTTAAGATTTTTTATCATCTGCAATTTGGGGAAATGTTCTTTGTTTTACTTTCTTATCCTGAGTTTTATTTTCTTCTACTCTTGTTCAGTTTGAGTATGTCTAAGTGGAGAGCAGGTGGCTGAGAGAAATATCTTCAATTAATTTTTCTATTGTCCATTTTGTTTTTCTTTCTCCTATCGTCTTCCAGCCTCGAAGCAGTTCCTTAATGTAGACATACATAATACTATAAAAGACTTTCATTAACTCAGCACTCTCACTCTGACAAAGAGTTTGCTAATTGCCTCCACTCCAAAAAAAGGAAGGAAGTGTAGAAAGTTAGCACCCACCCCTCCTAGAAGAATGAAATATTTTAGGAAATATTAAAAAGGCAGAATATTATATTCCCCTAAAAGAGAAATAGAAATCTTAAGGGAGACAGAAACTCAGAGCTTCAGCTCCCTGTCCCCAGCAGATATTTGGTGCCCATTGAGAAGGACTGGGCCAGCCTATCTACAAAACAAAAGACCTTCAGCTCCAGGGTGATGGGTTTAAGACATGACCCTCCAGGACATAATAGGATTATCTAGTAGCAGGGCTCACTGCATTGTGAAATCACTTGGGGACATTGCATCACCCTCCAGGCTTCAACCAAACTTGATTTGGACAAACTGATCCCACCTGGCCCCATGGGAGTCTGACTACAGCTAATAGAATACATTTCTTGCACAGGAACAGGAAGCTCAAGGGCAAGGCCCAAGAGAGGATATACCGGTAAATAACCCTCACTCTCCACTCTATGTGGTCAGCTGCCCAGGACCTCAAACCCATGTGGTCCTTTTCATCAATAAATCATCTTTCCAGTCAGCCTCCATGTTTCCAGTGTCTTTCTCCCTGCTTGGAACTGAACCAGTTGGATTTTTCTTCCAACAAAAGGAAGGAAGGAAGGAAGGAAGGAAGGAAGGAAGGAAGGAAGGAAG
>QLTV01000602.1:1495709-1543970 GCA_003457575.1 Thermophis baileyi | reverse complement strand
GTTTCGACGAAGTCTCATTCGTCATCTTCAGGCTGATTATCAGGCTTGTGTCTTCAGCCTCCTGCTTCTAGGAGCAATGTGAGAATTGCAGCTGTTTCTTCCTTTTAACTGCCAGTGGGGTTTGAACTGATAGGGTGGGGGCTTGGCTGTGTTCTGATTGGGTGGAGGTGTGTTGGGATTGGTTGGGGGCTTGGCTGTGTTCTAATTGGTTGGGGGTCAGTTTGCTTCCTGTATGGATTAGAGGGGTTTGGAGTGGTTAATGATGCAGCTGCAGTCTGGCTTCTCGTTTGTGGTCGTGGTTGTTTTAATGTATTTTCATACCTTCTAGCTTTTCAACATTTTAAAACTCTGCTGTGTCTTCCATACTTTTACTCACTGTGCCCCATACTCCTTAAGTTGATCTATGACTGTAATAGCGATTTGATTTGATTTGAGTAAGTGAATTACAATAGATCAATACAATAGATCAAGGGAGTAGTTCATGTTTATTTCATAAGTTTGTGTGCATATTTCAGAGTTGTGGGCCATTATTCATCACTGCAACACAGACTTGTTGATTTAATATTAGCAAAAAAAAAAGATTAAATATTTATAGCTATGCCTGTATGGGATAGCTTACCACACTTATATTTACAGCTCTTTATGCATAGCTTTGAACACAGATGGAGTTTATGGCTCAGTATCTCAAGTGCTAACAGCGTTTGCGTGCAAAATACAGATGGCAGCGAGGTTCTTGTGGACCATCTAGCAGTCGCCCGAATTTTTGCAGCTCAGATCCGGCAGCCCTACATGAAAGTAGAAGATGAACGTGGGTAACCATATCATGCAATCGCGAGCTGAGAGAGTTGTACTGAATATTATATACTGAATATGATAAATTTCCAAAGTAGTCAATTTATATAGTTATGTCCTTTGGGCATGTGATTGTAAAAGCATCTTTATACAACGCCCGATCTCCTTCTCCCACTTTCGTTTCATTTCTACATTAACATTTTCAGTACGGGGAAAAAGAGAGAGATTTAATGACCGCATTGCCGAATGTTGCAGAGAACATTATCTACACTTAAGTTGTTACAGCGGACATATATTTATCGCGGACTGGGATTGAATTTCCCTCAACTCTCCTCCTTACACTTCAGTAAACTAGGACTCCTTAATTTCTCTCTTTAGGCTTCCTTTCAGCCCAGATCCAAAGTTCATTCACACTCTCTGAAATGTTCCATAACTTATTTGCGAGCCAAAGAAGCAAAGCCTGAGTTTACTCGGAAGTTCGGAGCCTTGAGAAAGTCTGCTTTATTTTTCTATGTTCGTCGCATCAAAAAATTCCACGGAGGCGTCGCTTCAAGGTTCACGTATGACGTGATTGGCTAGAGGTCGGTTTCTTTTGCCCGCCTTCTGCTTCCGACTCTGTACTGTTACCATTGCTCGGTCAATCCGAGAGCGTCCCTGGGATTGGCAGAATGACTTGGGAGGCAGGCTCGGGTGGAGTTAGCCGTTATTTGCAACCAGCGTCGGTTAGGGAGGAGGCGCCGGGTTCCGGATTCGTAGTAAAGAACCGCAGAGGGGTTGGATGTAAACAGTAGACCATGGGGTAAGCGGGGAGAGCTTTGGCTCTGGGCCGTTTTGCGTGGGCTGCTCGGAGCCGTCTTTCATGCGCAGCGGCAGGTGGAGCAGCAAAGCCGTCTCCTAGGTTTTCTAGGCTTCGGCCCCGGCCTTTCTCTTACGAGAGGCTGCCGGTGGAAGCCAAGAGGAAGATGCCCGGGCTCCGTTCGCCCGAGCGGAGGGGGCGTTGCTGCCGGGAGTCCGGCCGCGACTCTCGCCATCCTTAGCCCTAATTAAGGCCGAGGTGGAAGAGCCCCGAACGGCGGCGAAGTGCCTGGACGCGATGCGGCTGCTCGGTTGCTTTTGCCCTTTGAGATCGCGAATCCCGATCGGTCGCCGGGCACTCCCACACTCAGGTCAGGGCGCTGCTTGCAACAGGGCGCAGTTGATCGCTCAGGTAGCTCAAATCCTCCCCCTCTTCTGGATTAGTTATGTGCGCAGTGCTCATTTTGTACATACGGTCGTTTGGAAGAGAGGCTGCGCTTGAAAAGACGTGAAGACGGGTCACCCTGGTTTGGTGGAGGGAGAGAGCGCGAGGCGTTGATAGGGCTTATTTCCTAGGACTGAAGCCTTCCGCGTTGTGCGGAACACTTGCCTGTGCATCTTGGTCATCGGACTGCACGGCGTCAACAACATCATTTCTAGGAAAATAAACTCCAGGATCATTAGAATGAATCCTAGACCAGTCATACAGTGCGTGGTTTCTTGCAACCGAGCAGTCAGACTGAAATCACGCTTTAAAATTTCGTTATTGAACTCTAATTTTGGACCAGATTTCCCATTTTGGCTGGGGTGGTTGGAAATTGTAGCCCATAACACTCAGGTCTCTTTAAGCACTGTCAAAGCAGCAAGTTAAAATACCTGACATAGTGGAGTATTTCACAAAATAATCTGAAATGTGAATTTAGCTATGCACCATGTGTATGGAATGGGATGTATATCATGGTGTCTTGATTTCAGTGAAACACAAGTTAATGGAGAAATGAAAGTTCAACATCTGAGCATTTTTGGATTCCTAGTATCTATACAGGAGAGCCAGTTTGGTGTAGAGGTTAAGGCATCAGGCTAGACAGTGGCCATGAGTTCTAATCTCACTTTAGATACAAAGCCAAATTGGATGATCTTGGGCCACAGTCCTGCAAAGGAGGGAATGGCAAACCATTTTTGAAATCTTGCCAAGGAAACTGCAGGGACTTGCCAGGCAGAGTCAACACTGCACCCATACAAATAGTATCTATATACATAAGATAATATTTCACCCAATTAAAGTTACTCCCAGACTCTGATAATAATTCTATTTCTTGGTTGGTTTCAGTTGGACAATCGTATTTAATTGTCTTTTAAAATATTTTCTTATACATTGCCACATGTATATGTTTCTGTCCAGAAAGGTCTTTAAGGTGGCCTGCACTGGAAAATTTTACAAATGTCAAAGCATCAGATAAAACAACTATTGAAAGCATAACAAAAGGAATCAAAGCAGAAGACAATCTTAACCATCATTTTAAACTTAATTGGCATACTAAAAAAAGATTTTAATGCCATGTTTAAAATGAAACATCATAACTATATAGCAATATATTTCAACCATGGTATTGTTCTTAGGTAACAGGATACAGTAATAATAGATTAAACCAAACTTATTGTGGCTTATTGATGAAATATGTATCATATTTCAAGATTTTCTAGCAAATCAATATCTACACTACTATAAGAGGAAAAAATGAATTCTGACAAATAATGGAAGATTTTGTTAAATATATTGGTTTAAAAACAAAACAGGTTTTTCTGGTTTAAAATGAAAGTATATTGGACTATAATAAGAGCATAGGATAGTAATATCTGGGATCTTGTATGTCTTTCAGTTATATCATGGGCTACAGATAATTTCATTTGTGATCTTGCAACTTCCCATATATAAGCAGGAAGTAATTTGTCGTCGTGTTCTAAAATGTGTAATATAATTGTTGTAGCAGTGTTTCCTCAAAATGTTTATTGGAAATTTTTTATGGAAGGTATGTTTAAGATTGTAGTATATTTTTAGAGTTGATTTACCATGGACACTTGCTTTACTTTGCAGTAAACTCTATTTAATTCAGTGGAATTGTTTTGGATAGAATTGGTTCTTCTGCCTCTTTTGAGATAGAATGCATATCGTTTGAGAAAGGTTGTATTGAATTATAATTATAATATACTTCAGAAAGAACTGGCTTCTTTTTACTTGAGAGTAAATGAGGCTTCCATGAATCTGAAGTAGTTGATTCAGTTGCTGATGAAGAACAAGGCTTATTCCACTTCAAATTTTTTAATGTTGACAAGATTTTTTAATATACAAAAGACCTTTGATTATTCAAGGATTTTATTATGAATTACAGGTAGTCATCGACTTATGACCACAATTGGGCCCAAAATTTCTGTTGCTAAGTGAGATATTTGTTAAATGAGTTTTCCCCATTATACAACCTTTCTTGCAATAGTTCTTAAGTGTAGTTGTTAAGTTAGTAACACAGTTGTTAAGTGAATCCCCATTGACTTCCCCATTGACTTTGCTTGTCAGAAGTTTGCAAAGGGTGATCACATGAGCCCAGGACACTGCAACCATCATAAATATGAGTCAGTTGCCAAGCTCTGAATTTTGATCACGTGACCAAGGGGCAGCAGCCAAAAGTGTGAAAAATAGTCATAAGTTACTTTTTTCAGTGCTGCTGTAACTTCGAACAGTCACTAAATGAACAGTCGTAAGTTGAGGATTACTGTATGGTATCTAGTTTAGTACTAGATTTTATAGTTTTGGAAATAGGATTTGGTGTTGGTTGCTGTGCAGATGATTTGATCCACTTTGCTGCTGAGATTCAGAGTAAGATTGGGAAAAACAGTGTTTTATAATCCTGGTATAGCTTAATGAAGGGGGGGAATATCTAAGGAAATAAGTATGAGGTTTGGGTTCTTTTTTTATTCATGGTTGTAAATTCTGATTTATAAAAAAATCTTGTAACTCAAAATTTAGATTAATCCTACACTTTTAACATTTTAGCAAATGTTAGAAATCTGGTTTTTCTGTAAAGGATTTGAGGTTTAATATCTTTACTATGCTGGACCATTTTTCATTTTTAACATTGAATTGTGATTTAAATTTTAATTCAATTTTAGTTTATGTTAATGTTACTGTTGATTTCAATTTATTGTGAAGATGTTATACTATATTAGGTGTCTAAAGTTTGTGAAAGTGAGTTGGCTATAATTTCATAAATAATAACTTGCATATGTTTTGGGACAGATTGTGATAGTAGCCTGATAGTAGCAGAGGGTGCATTCATGTCAACTGTAGAAAGATAGACTGAAATATTGCTGTACAAAAGAAAGGGGGTTTGTGTGGAATGGGAGCTCATTTCCTGAATATGGTGAAATTGTTTTTCCCCCCAGAAAATTTCATATAAATATAAAAATATGAATTTATTAGTGTTATTCTTCATCATTATTTCTGCTGAATATTGACATAGTGAAGAGATAAATATTATTCCAAAGTTACAGAAATATATCACAGAATGAAAATAAATCAGTGCAGTTCCAAAAATATTGTCATATCACTTATAGAAAAAGAGACTGACAATACTGTAGTGAGGTTCAGCTGTGGGAAACTAATAATAAGGAATGAGATTTGGATTAGTAAGAGTTATTGGGAAAAGGTTAGCTTAATCTCACAACTATTTCAGTAAGTACTTTGACATTCCAAAGAGAAATGGCTGTATAAATGTATATATAAGTGCTTTGGAAACAGCTGTTGGACACCTTATTATTCTGTGAATCAGCTGTCAGATTGTACTACTGATTTAACTCTCAGCATCTCCCACAAGGACACTTTGATAGAGTGAGCGATGATGATTAAATTAAATACTAAGTTTACTTTAAGAATAATGCTGTAGCTCATTAAAATCCAGTTATTGATCCCTCTTTACAGTGCTGAATAAGTAAATGATTTAAAGTTTTTTTTTTTTTGCCTGCTTGCTGCCATAATGCCACTTTTTGCAGCTGTCTGAGGAAAAATAGATCAGGTATGGAATTTCACTGAAGTTCAACTTTAGAACAACAGGAATCATTCAGTCTATTGAGAGCATGATAGCTTGTTAGAACTATTCACAATGCCTTCAGATCCAAAGTTCATCTCATGCACATATCTGATAGATCATCATGGCATGAAACACTGTGATATTATATGGTTGCCATAGTGCACTTACTGTAGCCAACATTGCAAATGAGTTGAAAAAAAAGCAAGAAAAGCTGAATATTTAAAAAGTTTGTACAAATGAGTCTCCCCATTAAATCAGCTGCATCTTCCATTTATTGTTTTATTTATGAAATATATATGCTGTCCTTATCTATCACAATTCTGGTTAGCTTACAGAATCTAACAATAAAAAAAATCTTAGTGCAACTCTTTGAAGATTCAAAGTATATTCATAACTTTTCTGGAACCAAAGACAAGCAGAGAGATAGCTGATGCTTTGGTGTTGATTGAATAACTTTGAATAATGAAAGTTCAGGAAAATAAAGTTCTGCACAGAGAATATTTCCAAATTGGTTAATATTTGAACTACATAGAACTAAATTTATAAATGAGATTAATTGTTTTCTTTTGATTTGCACTGTTGGAAAAAGATGGAATTCTTTACCAATATTCTATTTTTTAAAAAAAATCACATTTGGAGTAAGATAATGAACACAACCAACCCCCAGAAAATTTGTAAGCTGTTGAGAGTCATTTTGGAGTCAGGCAGAATTAAAATCCAATAAATAAAAATACATTTTCCATAATGTTTTAAAATGTGGTGCATCTTAGTCTTTGATGATACACATTGGCTTTTAAAGTATCTTTTCCAAGATAACTAACTCTATTTTCTCTGCTTTCCCTTGCATAGCTAAGTAGTAGATTTTCCCCTCTGTTGAGCTATCTTGATACTGTATGTTCCTGATAGAAAAAGGAAGTAAATGAGGTATGTAAATGTCATGAAGCCTAAAGACTCTTAAAATAATTTCCTCTAGTAAAAACATAGCTTTAATTAATGTAGACTTAAAAAAAATTAACCCATGATTTTATTAAATATAAAGGCTGAAAGTATCTATAAATATCATTTTAATCTTATTATATTTGGGCTGCTGTAAAAATATTATCATGTAAAGATATAAAGCAATTTAAAGCAGGTGTAAAACTATAAAATGAAATTATACATTCCAGTGATTGTCAATGTGGGCAATTAATGAGTTGTTACTGAATTCTACACTCCAGTTATGTCAGAATCTAATCTCTCATTCTTAATTTTATGAGTCTCCCTTTGTATAATTTATCCAATTCTTTCCATTATGACTGTAACGGAATAAAATAAGTTTATTCTTGATCTGTGACATAGTGGAAGGATGTTTGTGTAAGTGAATAATAGAATAGAATTCTTTATTGGCCAAGTGTCATCAAACACACAAGGAATTTGTCTCCGGTGCATAAGCTCATAGTGTACATATAAACAGAAAATAATAAATCATAGGTCATAAAGCATAGTTGCAATCATTAATTATAAGTTACAAACAACAATTGATCATAAGAAAACAATAGGAGAAGATAGTAGGACAGATGAGAAGATGAGAAAAAAGTACTGTGGGAATTAAGTATTCAGCAGAGTGATAGCACGGGGGAAAAACTAATTGATTTCTTTAGAACATAAAACGTATACTATTATATTAGAATCTAATCTAACATACTGTTTTGAAGAACAACGTTGACAGGAGCCTCAAAATCCCCCCCCCCAATATTTTAAAATCCTAGTTTGATAGGAATTGTGGAAATTGTTTTCTGAATATCCTGCTTAAGTTAATTTGAGCTTTCCTGTCTCATGGCAATTCTATTTTCCATGAATTCCCTTATTTTCTTTAAAATGCTACTTGAGCTACTGTTGATGAGTATATCTAAAACTGACTTGGGTTTTTCATATAGCATAATCTTTTATTATAAATAAAAAAGAAATATTCTAATATATTGTTAGAAATTAATTAAATTTCAGCTGCATTATCCCATACACATTGATAGATTATATTAGTCTCAGGAGCTATGCTGCATTGATGAATTAGAGTTATTTAAAATTGGTATAAGAGAGTTACCAATTACATAAAAGCTTTTGATTGTGTAGAACACAATAAGCTATGGGCAGCTTTGCACAAACTGTCCCAGCCCACCTGATCAGATTCATCAGGTCACTCTACACTAATCAGGCAACAGTGAGACCACTTTATGGCGACAGAGACTGGTTAAGGATCAGTAAGGGAGTTAGGCATTTTCACCTTTTTTGTTCAATCTGTATGCTGAAGTGATCTTGTAGAAATTAGATCTGGAGCTGCCTGATGTTGGAGTGAAGATTGGGGGAAGGACCATAAATAATTTGAGGTATGCAGATGATACAACACTATTGGCTGAAAATAAGAAAGACCTGGAAAAAATGATCTGGAAAATCAAGGACAAAAGTGGAAAAAGTAGGATTGAGTCTCAACATCAGGAAAACAAAGATAATGACAACAGCTGCAGGTGGACATGAGATGTTTAAAATGAACATGGAGGAAATTGAATTAGTTTGAGAATTTATCTTCCTTGGATCAAAAATTGTTCACGATGGCATTTCTACTCCTGAAATGAAATGCAGGATAACCTTATGTCACACTGCAATGGTTAACATGAATAAGATCTGAAAAAGCAGAGCTATTGATATAAATACAAAAAGCAGGCTAGTTAGAGCAATAGTCTTGCTCTAGTAAAAGGGGCAAGCAAAGAACATGCCAGCTTGATAACATCAAATCTGATGTAGAGCTGAACATACAACAATTGACAGAAGTTGTATTTGACAGGATAGCATGGAAAGCACTTGCCTATCAAGTCACCAAGAGTCGGACACAACTAAATGGTTAAAAACAACAACAAATAAGAGAGTTAAAACTCTAGTACTTACCATAATTAGTTTTCTGAACCATTCGAAGTGGATAAAGATTTTGGACCAAACCAAAAATCTTAAATTGTGGTTGGAAATTGATTTAAGAACCTAGTTTACCCGAAATTGATTTTATTTTATTTTATTTTATTGAAATGTGAACCATGTTAACATGCATTTCAGAGCTGCAACAGTTGACATCCATCTGTTGATTCTGAAAGCAAGGCTTTGGGAAAACCCAAGGTGTCGCCAATAGACAGACGATTGCTTCTCATTCAGTCTTTGTGCTCAACACCTTTTTGAGAGTTAGATCTCCGTGTATCTGGAATTGTCACCACCCAAAGAAGAATAAAGTAGGGGTGCATTTTAAGCCCACTTCACTTTTCAATTTATTAATTCAATAATTCAGGTTCCTCTTAGTGCCTACTGTACTCACTACCACCACCCTAATAGCAGATCTAGTATTCCTTAGTAGAACATGTAAAATTGTAGAAAATGTTTAAAGCTACTAAATTCTTCTAAAAGAATATTTTAGAAAGATTTTAAAAATTATAGAATCATAGAAGTAGAAATAGAAAAAGGAAGAGATTACATATGAAAGGAAAAAGTGAAAATAAAAAAATGCAAGAAAACATATTTAAAGAAGTAATTTCCAATTTTGTTGCAGTAACAAACAGCAATTACCTCTTCCACCCTTCCATATTGCATACTATAGTTCTTCCTCTGCACTAGACTATGTACGCTATAGGGTGGTCCTACAAAATTAGTATCAACAGAGTGGCATTGACTAATACACTATTAGAGCAGCGGCCCCTACCTTTTTGGCACCAGGGGCCGGTTTTGTGGAAGACAATTTTTCTGCAGACAGGGGGTTCGGTTTTGCTCACTAGCCTGCTGTTTACCTCCAGCTGTGCAGCTGGAGGTAACAGCCCACCTACAAAGCTCTGTGGCCTGGAGGTTGAGGACCCCTGTATTAGAGCATTCTTTTGCAGGAGAAACTTCACAGTCCTACTTTACCTTGTTTGGAACATTAGTATTGTTTCCTGTTCACAAAAATTTTTGCCATAAAAAATTGTGTTAATATTTCATTCACTATTGCAGTGATGGCGAATTTTTTTTGGCTCGGGTGCCAAAAGGGTGCGCGTGCGTGCCCACACCCATAATGCAATGCCCTCCCCCACGCAAGCGCACAACCCCTGCGCATGCGCACAGCCCCTGCTGCCCCCCTGTGTATGCGCACAGGCCTCACTGAAGCCTCCGGACTTCTTGTAGGCCCGTTGGGCTGTTTTTCGCTCTCCCCAGCGTTCAGGAAAGCCTCCTGAAGCCTGGGGACGGTGAAAAATGGCCCAACGGGCCAATCGGAAATGAAACAGAAGTGGAGCTGCCCTACTACTTACCTTCAGATAGTTGCAGCCAGGCCTCGCACACCTTGGCCCATTTCTTCTGCAGCAAGGCTTTCCTGAAGGCCTCTGTAGCCGATAACAGCTCCGGATCGATCCGGAGCTCTGTTAGCTGCAGAGGCCTTTCCTAAAGGCCTTTCTTGAAGGCCTCTCTAGCCGATAACAGAGCTCCGGATCGATCTGGAGCTCTGTTATCGGCTGCAGAGGCCTTCAGGAAAGCCTTGCTGCAGAAGAAATGGGCTGAGGTGTGGGAGGCCTGGCTACAACTGTCCAAAGCCGAAGAAGTTCCTGAAAACCTCTGACAGCGAAAAGGAGGCTGTGGGTGAGCACACAAGTGAACTTCCGGTTGGGCCGTTGGGCTGTTTTCGCCATCCCCAGGCTTCAGGAGGCTTTCCTGAAGCCTGGGGAGAGCGAAAACGGCCGAAAAGAAGGCTGAAAATCAGCTGGCCAGTGTGCGCATGCGCGCTGGAGCTGACATAGGGCAACACCTCGCGTGCCCTCAGATATGGCTCTGCGTGCCACCCGTGGCACGCGTGCCATAGGTTCGCCATCATTGTACTATTGGATTCTTGGTGTCTGCTGCAGCAGGCTTTGAAGAAATGTGTACTTAAAAATTGATTATAGCTTTTAATTGAAAAACAGATGTTTTTAGGAAGTGATTTTTGTTTGGGTATGTCAAGGTCCAAAATAATGTTTTGACCCCAGTCTTGATCAGGGACTCTTTAACACTTGTATTTTAAAAATGAAAATAAAGATTTAAATATGAAAGGTGATCACATATTAAATGTAACATGTATTTTAAGTTTAGCAAGGAAATCATTTTCGCCTTGTCACTAACTCTTTTTTACTCAAATAAGCTACCATTCCATTTCTTGCTGTGTAGTGTATATTCCACTATCACAAAAGCTCTCCCTATGAATCGTACTGAATGAAATAGCATTTCTGCCATCCTATAGATGCTGCTTAAAGGCCATAACATTCATTTTGTGCGTTAATTTTGTGGTTGATCTCTCTTACATATATCTCAAACAAATCACTTCAACAGCACTTTTCAAAATGATACTCCATTTGTTTTTTCTCTTTTCAGTCATCTAGACCCTGCTGCAATATTCTAAGAATGGACAGAAATATTAATGTTAGCATTGTTCCCAGTATCACTCAGTTGGAAAATTTCCTCACTGAACATAACTCAAATGTTGTTTGGCTCCTTGTTGGTATGTAATATTTGGTTTGTTAAATATTTCTTATGTTTTCCAATATTATATCTAATCTATTTTATCTCATCTGACATGAAATGTTTGGCAGCAGCTATACGTTACATATTTGTTTTAGAAAACATTGATTTTATCCTGGGTGATTTTAAACAGAACTTAATTACTAATCTCAAAACTGGAGTTAGTGGAATGTTAAATACAGTTTCATGCAGCTTCTTAATTTTCCATCTTTAAGTTTATTTAAGTTCATTTTTATATCGGCTTGCAATTCAAACATTAAAACACCTTTTGCTTCATATTTTCTCTTTATATACATTTTATTGTCTTGTAATAGCTTAAATAATTATATCTATATGAATATAATAGACCATTTATTGGATCATGTGTAGTGCACAATATAGAACATAGTCAATACCTAGGCAAAAAAAAATACAGCATTTGGTTAGAATAAAGCTTCCGTTAAGGCAGTCAAGCTATTTAAAAAGTATAATTACCAATTGACATTGCCCCTCCAAAATAATACCGTGCAGCTTTATGTGAAACAGTTTTATAAAGCTATTTCACGCATGAGATTGGGGCAAGGAGGGGAGGTAATGATGTGTGTCCTCAGCCACTGTGTGCCAGTGAGCATATTTGGAATTTTAGGAATAGATCATGAGCAGCCTTGCAAAATGGTTACCGTATGGCTGGTTACAAGAACCCATTTACCATTAAGTAATTTGGTAATATTGCTTCACATTGAGTCTGTGGCAATCCATATCTCTTTCACTTCCAAAGAGTTTCTGTGTTACAAATGTATCACTTCTGTGTTTTTGAAAAAATAATTTCCATTGCTCTAAATGTATGAATATTTGTTTTGCAGCTACAATTTTGTCCTGTGCCTGGATTATTTACCTAACCTATTACAATTCCCGAAACATTGGTTTTATTTTAACATTGATCCTTAACAGATTACATAAAAATGGCTATATCCATATTGGTAAGTGATCTTGATTTAAATATGAAATGCCAGTATATTCTGAATCACATTCGTAATATTATATTGATAAAAAGTCTAGTCAGTGTTACATATTTTTTTACATATTTTATGTAATATGTTATGTAATATGTTACATATTGATTTCAGCAAGAGAAAAACTTGAATACGTTCAATAATTTTATTATCATCAGTGTGATGAAAAGATTAATCCTGTGCTGAGATTACATTGCAATGGTGTGGTTAAAATCTGGGCTGCTGTTGCACATGTGAAATGTCTCCTCTATCCTATATATTGCGAATTTGGGAATATAATTCAAATATGAACCAAAATATTAGATTCATTCATGGCATCCTTTGACTGAACAGGGACTGTGGGTATACTCATGTCATGCATGGACTCTTAGCAAGGCTTTTTACACTGAAGAATTCTCTTGAGTCACTGCACATGCAATATATACTGTGTATTGGATGGGGAGAATATCGCATTTAAAGAGGTTCGGAGGTAAAATTTAAGTTTCAAAACAAAAAGACCATGAGAGTCCAGAAACATAAACTCCGAGCAATCATCCAGTACTGGGTTGTTTTCCCTCTCTCTCCTGTAAGGTTTTATTATATTTTATCTGTATTTTAATGGAAGGAACAGAGCAGGTTTTTCCTGTTTGACTCAGAGCCCGGTGAATGAGGCTCAATTCCTGGAAATCTAGGAAATTTAGAGCAACCTAAAAACTTGGATAAGCTTATTGCGAATTAGAAACTTAAATTTTGTTTTATGAAAAATTGTTCAAGTTGTCATTTTTTTAGCCATTCTTTGATTTTATTGTCTTGGCTCTCTGTGTATATGCATTATTAGCTAAATGTCCGCTGAAGTCACACTTTTTTTGTCTCTCTGACTCCTAACCATTTCCGAAACATTGATATACATAACAAAAGGCTTGAATTTCTTAACTAAATTAGCCTTTCACACTGAAAGGAGTGTACCTTTAGTACACTGTCCCCAGTTAGATAAACTAGGAAGACCTGGAAATTTTGCCACTTTTTTCCTCATGAATGCACATATGTAGTGAGGGATTCTTCCTTGGAATAAAGTAGGTGGCTGTAGTATACTGAATATGACCTCACCAGTTTTGCATAATGCAGTAGGAAGGAAAAAACTTAGGAAAATGTTTCACTAACCCCTGAACAAATGAGTGTGTGGGAAAATATCGTCCTGGGGAGCGTTCTTTGAATCAAGTATTAATTTTGTTTGGGAAAAATATTTTCCTTCCTTGAGAAGCTTCTTTCCACCAAGTTATCATTTTAAAAGTTTGAATGGTTTTTAAAGGTTGTTATTCTCAAATAGGACCAAAAGGGGAACATAAAAGCACTACATCATCATTTTCTGTAAAACAAAATAAATATTTTAATTCTTACATAGTTTCTGCTAGTTCTTAGATTGATGATATTTCCTATATCTCTTATTCCAATTCTGGCTTTGTTATCTGCCTGTGAGCCACAAGAGAAAGAGGCCTCTCTCCCTTCCTTAAGAAAGAAGATCCAGCAAATGCAAAATGGAATCCCCCATTCCTTCCCCTTTTAGAAGCACGGTTGAAAGAGAGGTTAAAGTTTGTGCTTGAGCTTGGAATTTGAGTTTCTTGGGCTTTGATGATATTCACCCATTATCTATATTAGACCTAATTGAACTGTACCTTTAATTTTTGTTTTCTATTGCTTGAGATGGGATGTTTCCATTACACCCTTCCTGTTAGATCTTCTATAATCTGTTCAGTATCAGTGTTCCAGTAAAGAACAATCTTTATTGCTCAGGACAAACAGTAGGATGACATAAAAGGAATCAGCACCCACATAACTCTTTGCACAGTAAGTGCAGCGTTTAGAGATTCAAAATTATCCGAGAAGAGAAAAACTATGGAAGGGGGAGAGAACTGAGGAAAGCAGTTAAGATTGATAGTGGTATATGATTAAGAGTAAGAGTAGCTCAGAAGTTAAGACACTGAGCTTGTCAGCTGAAAAGCCGACAGCCTGGGTTTAAGATCCGAGTGCTGGGTGACAGGGTGAGCTCCAGTTACTCATCCCAGCTCCTGTTAGTCTAGCAGTTCAAAAGCATGCAAATGCGAGTAGATAAATAGGGACCACTTTGGTGGGAAGGTTACTGCGTTTCCATATTTTCATACTGGCCACATGATGCCGGAAGTGTCTCTCAGACAATGCAGGCTCCCTCAGCTGAGAATTGAAGATGAGCACTGCCTGCTTGAGTCGGTCCCAACTGGATAGGGGAAACCTTTAAACTGTTGACCCACTCTTACTCTTAATCACTGTGATAGGTTCCCCTTCATTTGTGCAGAAGCTAGATATTCATTTTCTGGGATGCTTTAATTGGATTCTTCTGAAAAGTAGGGAAGTACATCTTGATAACTTAAAGGATTCCTTGGTATTCTGTGATTTAACAGGAACCTCATTTTTATTGCAGGATCCTTCTCATTCTCTGTTCTGTCTGGAAAAATCATGGTTCGTGAAATCTATTATATTACAGAAGATTTCTCCATTAGGTACTTAACTTTTATACTATTTCACAGCCATGGCTTTATTAAGTTTTATTTCCATTATAGCATTGCATATAGATAAAGATCGGCCCTAATGTGGTTTAGAATATAACATCTTCATTTGTATTTTCATCATTGGTATAATAAGAAAAACAATTCAAAGAAAAAAAAGTTAGGTACTTATTTTGTGACTACAAAAATTTCTGAAAGGGACTATCTCTGTAAATTTAAGGAAATAAGATTTCCCTTATGTAGTAAAATTTGTTATCCTACTAGAGTTGGATCACAATAATCTAGCAGATCTGTTGCAATAGTTATGAATGGCAGTGAACTGCAAGAGCAGGGATAGCAGGGATGTCTAACCTATGCATATCTTTTGGTCCATATTTATTAATCATATTTATTTGTTAATGGCATTTATATGGCCACCCATTTCACAAAAAGTGATTCCGTACAGTTAATAAAAGAGCAATATATAAAATACAAATATTATAAAAATAGAGAATTGTTCTATTTAAATTTAATAATTTAAATAATTGTTTAAAAACAAAAAACTATAAAAAATCTAAAAAGCAATCACAATGGAGCTATCTATTTCCATTTCACTGAAACCACCCCACCCCAGGCTTAGCATCATTGTCAGGTCTTGAGGGACTTCTGGAATGATAGCAAGGACAACCTGACTTCAAGGCGGGGGGAATGATCCTTAGAGTGGGCACCATGGCAGAGAAGGCCCAATTCTGGAACCAACCAAAGGTAGATCCCTGGCAAATGGTATCTGCAACATGCCTTCTCTGTCAGATCTAATGCACGGGCTGCTGTAATTGGGAAGAGGCAGTCCCTGAGATAACCCATCCCAAGCCATGAATGGTTTTAAAGGTGATAACGAATGTTACATGTGCTCTTCTAGAAGCACACATCTTTGCCTACACTGCTGCATTCTGCACCAGCTGAAGCTTCCAGATACTCTCAAGGGCAACCACATGTAGAACACATTACAGTAGTGCAATCTGGAGGTGATCATGAGATGAGTGACTTGTGAGCCTCCTGATCCAGGAGAAGGTACAACTGGCACACAACATGAAGAATATTTTAGCTTTTACATAAAAAAGATCAGAAAATGAGATCCACAAAATAGTCTAAATGAGTTAAAAACCTAATTTTAAAGTGATAGAAATGTAAGCATGAATGGCTAGACTTTCAGTATATCCATTATCTATCAGAGTTGAGAGAATCTATTTGGAGTGGTTAAAGGTAAGAGACTTTGAGATGACAAACGGGGGAGAAATTCAGCAGGTTCTGACAGGTTCTGGAGAACCGGTAGCGGAAATTTTGAGTAGTTCGGAGAACCGGCAAATACCACCTCTGGCTGGCCCCAGAGTGGGGTGGGAATGAAGATTTTGCAATATCCTTCCCCCAGGAGTGGGGAGGGAATGGGGATTTTGCAGTATCCTTCCCCTGGAGTGGGGTGGGAATGGAGATTTTGCAGTATCCTTCCCCTGCCATGCCCACCAAGCCACGGCCACAGAACCGGTAGGGAAAAATTTTGAATTTCACCCCTGGATGACAATAATTTCACATTACGAAAGTAAAATCTGATAGGCTGTTAAATTGATGTGATCATCTTTTGCGACCACCTTTATAAGCAAAGTCAATGGGAAAGCCAGGTTCACTTAACAACAAGAAAGGGCAGCTTAACAACAAGAAAGGGCAAGAAAGATCGTAAAATGGGGCAAAATTCATTTAACAAATGTTTTGCTTGGCAACAGAAATGTTGGGCTCAATTGTCAAAGACTACCTATAAATCCAGGAATTCATAATAGATGCAGAATCAGCATAGAAAATTCCCTTCTTCCTTACCTTAGTGAAAGTTATAAAGATAAATCTTTCTGTGAGCAGATTTGGGTTGAAAAGCTCAGGTCCTTGAACAAATTGCAAAAAAGCTCTGAATGCATGTGTTTTGGTATTTCAGCTCTTTGATATCTTTTCAGATTCCGAAAACAGGATAATAAATTTATCTTTGTGTTATTTGAAAAAAATTCTTATTAATTGCATATAGACTATAGGTACACTTTAACAGCTATTTTAAATACTTTATTTGTGTAAATACTTTTTAGAATCCAAGATGGATTTATTATATTTCGTTGGTGGAAGATGTACAATCCAAAGCAGAAGCAACATGGTAAGTTTCTGCCATTTAGAGAGATATTGCTAGATATTGTAGTAAATAAATGATTCCACAGGATAAGTTGTTATTATTTGTAGTTGCAAAAGAAAGTCATTATTTGTAGGTATGCAATGAAATGGGGAAAAAGTTGTATAAATATATTTTAAAATCAAATATTTTGAAACTGCCTAGTGTAGGTATTTAAGCCTGTTAGAGAAAGGTGATTGACATTTTCTCATTTAATGCTTCCCTGAATTTGTGGTTACATTATTTCCCAATTAGTGAATTATCATTTGTAATCTATGCTTTTTGAAGTACTTTTATGTTCGCTTGCATTACCTTAGCTTGCAGTGATTTCCAAAGGGCAGCATGGTTTTAAATAGGCAGAGTTCTTTATTATGGATATACGGTGCATGAGAGATTAAAAAACAAAATGCCTATTGATAAGGGCAAAATTTTAGTTAGTATAGTTCTATATTACAAATGAAATGCAGGATTATTGTGCTAAAATCATTTCACTAGATGTTTTGAAGCTAAAGTATTCTAAATATGGAGCTATGATAGTTGGAATTCCCATCAGGAAAATTAATATCTCCAAACATTTGAAATCTGGTTGGAAAAAACTGCAGAGGTGATAATCAAGAAAGAAACTAATTGCTCTCAAACTGATTCTTTGAAAAAGAGAGATTACTTAGATTCCTTACATTTTAGCCCATTAGACATCAGGCCAATAGCAAGGATAAATTTTCACTGTCATAATTCTTAATTATTTGGATGGCTTAATTTGTTAAAAGTTATAAATGCCCTAGAAAGCTAGTTGCTTCACCATACTTTTTTAGAAAGGGTGAAATTATTTATTTATCTTGCTGTATCTCTAAAGTTGAAAATGTTACATTCTGAAGATATCTTTCTTCATTGTGTATAGTTAGAAAGTGAATAAATAATTTGCTAAAAGTATTCAATTAAAAGTGTTCAAAATGATTTGTGTGCAGTAGTACTCTTATGTGTTTTTAGGGAAAACGCCCCTTTTCTACTACTTTCTGGATAATTATAGAATACATAGAAAACTGCTAGTTATATAATGTAGTTTAAGAGACCTAGTTTATTGAAATATCAAAGGAGTTCATGTCTCTTGAGTAGATAAGTAATAAGGTTGTCTTTAAAGAAAAATAATGAGTTAATTATAACAAAATTATGTTTAATTGGGTCATACTATATGAAGCTAAAAATATGTGAATCACTGATGCTACTTTATTATTTATAATCATGTACAGTTTTTAATTTTCTAAGTTTATAACAATTAATTTTTACCATTTAAACATTATGCTGTGTAACGGTGCTTTCTGACCTTTTCATTTAAGCTGATAATTAATATTCTTGAAAACTTTTGAAGAACAACATATAAAATATGAATTACAGCAACATATATGCCCCTGAATTTGTAGAATTTCATATTAAATAAAATTAATTACATTGGTTTTAGTAAATAGTCAAAATCTTGTAAGATAAGATGTCAAAATCTCATAAGATTTGTGTATATAATGAGATTGTGTCCACCTTAATCACATAGGTATTTTAATTGGCACAGCAAGGGAGATCTTCTGTAGTGCAAGTGATCCTCAACTTACAACCACGACTGAGGCCAAAATTTCTCTTGCCAAATGAAACATTTGTTAAGCTAATTTTAACCCATTTTACTTGCCACAGTTGTTAGGTGAATCACTGCAGTCCTTAAGTTAGTAATATGGTGGTTAAGGGAATTTGACTTCCCCATTGGCTTTGCTTGTCAGAAGGTTGCAAAAGCTGATCACATGATTCCAGGAAACAGCAGCGATCATAATGGGGATTGTGCAATGGTCATAAGTGTAAAAAACTTGTCATAAGTGACTTTTTCAGTGCTGTTGTAACTTTGAATGGTCACTAAATGAACTATTGTAAATCGAGGACTGCCTGTACTCTATAATGTCTTAAGTGGAACACAGGAGCCATTCCAATCTTATTTAATGCTTTAACTCTAATCATGACTGCACATGTAATTTATACATGGAATAAACATGAAAATGGCAATAAAATGGACGGGGATACAGTATAGAAGACAGAGTAGGTTCTACAGAGTAGAAGACAGTGGTTCCCAACCTTTTGGCCATGCCTCACCTAAGCATCTCTAAAATCCTGATGTCCCCCCCCCCCCGTGACATATATTTCTTACTATTCAAAAAGTGAACTCCTACTCACGTGGAGGAAGCCTAAAAGGCCATTAACTTGGTTTAAACAAGGTTCCAATTGCGCCCATTAAAAATCAAATTGCCCCCCTGTGGGGTGTGTCAAATTGCCCCCCTGTGGGGTGTGGGCCCCACGTTGGGAACCACAGGTCTAGGACAATTAGCCACAGGCACATGGCTGCACCCTTGTCCCAGGCGATTTGCCGAGGGACATTTGTCCCTGGCCAATTCACAGCACAGGACAAGTAGCCATGCATCCTGGCAATCAATCCACGTGCATAAGGGTAGGTCTCTGCCTTCCCATTGGGCGCAGTCCTGCTGGCTCAGCTTCCTGAAGTGGAAACTGGAAAGGTTTGGGGGGGGGCGCAAAAGTGTTGTTTCCCCTGGCAAGAAACAGAATAATATGACCTTCACTTTGCATGTAGGGGACTGGGATGGGCGTGATGGATGGGATGGGAGAAGGCAAACCAGAGGAGCGATTCAGGTGGTCCCTGCAATCTGTTGCCTTCCAGAGATTCCAAGCTTTTACAGGGAGCCCCTTGGCTGAATGCTGCGGATTTGTGGCAAGGTAGTGGGTGGGTGGGCAGAGATGCATGGTGCTTCTGAAAGGGAGAGATTGGCTAATAATCGAGTCCTTCCAAGCACATCCAGAAATCAGGAATTTGTTTTCAGTTTCAGGATCAGGCTTCCTGCGTTCTGAAGAATATGTCAGAAAAGTTTACATAATACCCGAGTGACAAGTAGTGCTGAAATTAAAGACAACTTTCCTGTCAGGTTACAAAGAAGAAAAGGAACCTGAAATGAAGTACTTTGGAATTATCAGTTTCAGCCACATTTGCATAACAAAACCCCCAAGGAAGAGGCATGATAAACGTGAAGGAACCCTCTTGGAAAAAGAACTGTCAACCACATCCTGAAAGATTCTCCAACCGAGCGTGTTCTCTATAATTGTAGTCAGCAAAAATAAAATGAAAACATTAAAGAAAGTGATTCTCTCAGACAGACAGACAAAGAAAGAAAGAGGGAGAGAGTGGGGAAAAATTCTCAACCTCCACTCCGCCCTGCACAGGTAGAACTAGATGAAATGACATTATGCATATGAAAATGTCCAGAAAGATGTTTGCAACAAATGTTGCAATCCCAAACCAATAATCCTGGTCTGTCATACAACTATTCTCCTAGTCAGTATGTTTTCTTTGATCTTATTAGGACAATGTTTTTGGTGGATCAATATCGGGCGTCTTCTCCTTTTCCACCTTTTCCTTCCCCTTCCCCCCCCCACATATCCCTCCACCACAAACAAGTTCATCTCTTTTTTAAAAACGAGGACGAAGTAGTTCCTCATACAAGATTAAGTTCTAACTATGTTATAAAACTAAGTGCTTTTCTCTATAATAAAAGATGTTTAAAGAGTTCACTGCAGCTTTAAACAGAATTACAATTTACTTCTTTTCAGTTGTCCAGACCATAAATAAATTATTCTCAATTTTCCCATCTCTCCTTGTCAGAATTAATGAGATCAGACTCGGTCAGGGCAGTGATTGCAATCCCCAAATTATTAGAACTCTGAACACATCACTGTCCTGATGTGATGACTGGAGGGAGGGGGAGAGAAAGGATATGCCTGATACTGAAATCCACCAGAAATATCAGGCGTCTCCTACTCTTCTACCTTCCCCCCCCCCCAGTGATCACATCAGGGCAGTGATACATTCAGAGTCCGAATAATTTTGGGATTGCAGTCACTACCCTGATCAAATCTGATCTCTGCACACAAAGCGCAGTGAGTCATATCATTTTGCTTCTTGCCAGGAAAAAACAACACATTTGCTCCCCTACCTTTTCAGTTTCCACTTTGGAAAGCCGAGCTGGCGGGACTGCATCCAATGGGAAGGCAGTGGCCCACCCTCTGGTGCATGGATTTGCTGCTGGGACACGCGGCTACTGGTCCCACGCTATGAATTGGGCTGAGGTTGCTTGCCTGCCTTGGGTTGGCTGTGGCGGGACTGTGGTGAAGTGGGTGCAGCCATGTGCCTGTGGCTAATTGCCCCATTCCAGACCGAGTAGTAGCTTTGCAAATAAGAGGTTGTAGGTGAAAATGCATACAAAATAGATATGAAAGTGACATCGGGTGCTTGTTTTTATTTGTTTGCCCATATCTCTTCTATCAACTAATCATTTTACTCCTCCCTCCTAGCCATTTAGGATAATGGCATATTAATGGATAAAAAAGACACACAAACAAGGGACAGAGAGAAGCATCTTGCTTTTCTATGCAAAAAAATCCAAAGTGTGTTAGTCAGCAAACATATACTGTATTTTTTGCACTATAAGACGCACTCTCCCCCCCCAAAAAAGTTGGTGGAAATGTCTGCGTCTTATGGAGTGAATATTGCTGAAGCCCCGCCCATACTTCGGCCGTTTTTGGCCTCCGCACGCCCCATTTTTGGCCTCTCCGTGCCCCGTTTTTGGCCTCTGGGACGCCTGTTGCTGCCGCCGCCTATCGGTGGTTGGATCATCCTCCTGGAAAACTGCCAATCAGCTGTTCCAGGCAGCGGGGATAGCCGCTGCCGCTCACCGCCGCCATTCACACCGCAGCAGTGAGCAGCGGCAAACGGCAATCCCCGCTGCTTGGAACAGCTGATCGGTATTCGGGGAGGCCGATAGGCGGCGGTGGCGAGTGGTGGCGGCGGCGAGCGGCGGCGATAGCCGGGGAACGCTGGCAGTAGACACAGAGGAGGCAGCAATAGCGCTGTTTCTGGTCAGCCAGCCTGCTGATTGGCGGGGCTATGGGAGGCCGGGATCCAGCTGTCGCTCAGCTGACCGGTGGTGGGCACAAGTGAGCGGAGCCCTGATGAGCCACATGCTGGGGCTGGGAGGCAGAGGCAGATTTTTTGTTTTCTTGTTTTCCTCCCCAAAAGCTTGGTGCGTCTTATGTTCCGGAGCATCTTATGGAGCAAAAAATAAGGTATTCAAAACAAGTCATGTAGACTTCACAGTAACAGCGAGTGCTTTTTGGTTTGCTTCTGTGAGAGTTTGTAATTCTTTCCAATCATTCTTCAAGAAGAATTTCAGTCATAGCTAAAACCTATTTTGTGTTTAATTAATAATATTTTATTTTCATCTTACTTGCTGGCCACTAGACAAAAGGGAGGGAGAGAGAGACAGTATTTCAGTATTCTAATGAAATAATTGTTGTAAGTCTTGTTGAATGTTGACTGATAATACAAATGATGCATGTGATTGTTTACAAACTGAATTAGATACATTATTCATGCATATTGGTTGGTTAATTATTTTAGAAGGTCATCCTTGTGTATGTGGCATATAGTTAATGATTTTGTGTATAATATACATGCAATTATATGTCGCTACGTTTGTGAGTTGACTCTTAAAATCAGTTTGCTAAATGAAATATACATCTTGTTTAACTCCATAGATCCTAAAGCAGAAACAAGATTATATATCATGGTGAATGATTATGAATTTCACGTCTACAACCGCTCTTATCTTTATGCACAACTTCAGGAATTATTTGGTTTAGAACCAACCATAATTCCTCCAAAAGCAAAGGATGAAAAAGCACAAGAAAATGGGCAAGAGCAAACACATACAGATCTTGACAGGTAAGGATTGTGTTCATTCACATAAGTCTTTGAATATAGTGCTAACTTTTCTGCTTTACCAGTAAATTTTGGTTAAAATTTACCAGTTAATTAAAAAAAAAAACCACAACAAAGGTTTTTAAAACTGATTCCTTCCTTTGGTTCTAAGAATTAGATCTCTCCTTACTAGGCTACTAACCATTTTAGCCATTCAGTCCTTTATATGACAAATCCGTATTGGAGTAATATCTAATATTTCAGACATTTGAATACAGTACAGAAAGTGGTTTACGCTTAATTTGAACATGTGATTATTTACCTTGCACCTACTGATTAGTGCACTGGGTTTTTAGAAAGAATTGGCCTATTCAGTAATATGCTTTACAGTTGAGGCATTTATACATTAAGATGGTATCTCCAATTATCTACAACTAAATACTAAATAGATGCACTCTTTTAAATAAAACATGTCTAGTTATTGGGAGTATTTCCATTTCAGTTCTTTTGCTCTTTTGATGGCATTGTATATTTTTGTTTCTTATCTAATCCATGTGCAGGTCTTTCTATCTTGTCTTGTGATGCCAAGCATGTATCTTTCCATGGCTCTGTGCCACTTGCAGCTTTTGTATTGAATTGGAAATGGAAATTCTTATCTTTATGCACAACAATACATTTTAATTTGTAATGAAATAGAAATGGGCTAGTCACATAGCAAGAAGAACTGATGGCAGGTGGACTAAGGCAGTCATAAAATGGATACTTGATAAAAAGCATCCATAAAAGAGACATAAAACAAGATGGAGTGACATCAGCAAATATTGGGGGGCCTAACTAGCAAAGGAAAGCTCAAGACCATATTGGTTGGAAACATGCAGAAGCGGCCTTCATCTGCACCTGCAGTGGATAGACAATGGCTAGGAGGAGGAGGATGATGATTGGGAGTATTCTTATTTTATCAGTTTTTCCTCCTAGCCAAGTTAAAGTGTGTCCACTAGTCCCAAGTTGACAGAAACTATATCAGTATAATATTGTTTCTACTACTAGTCCCTGTCCTGACACAGGTATGGTGCTGGCAAAAGAGACTATCCTAATGTATACCATATAGGACTATCAAAACAGATTGGTTGATTGCCCTGGCTATGTTTCTCCCCTCCATCAAATATCACCTGCTGGTTGGAAAACTATTTTTTTAATCAATTTTTTATTTTATTCAAAACATTAAAATACAAGCTCCAAAAAAAGAAACAAATATACAAAAGCAAAAGAAAGCAAAACAAGACACCAAAATAAAAGTGCATAAAAAGAAAAAAACAAAACAGACATATACATTGTCCCCCTTAATTTAATATTGATAAATATATTTCAAAGAAAACTACTCCCTTCTTAAAATCTAGAAAATGCTGAAATGAGGGCTGGGGGAAGATGAAGTTACCAAATCAATATTGCTAAGGCTGTTGAAAAACCTCTCCTGTAGACTGAAGATAACTTCTGAATGTCTTGGGATTGATGATACCTAGTTTCTGTCCAGCTCCTGTACCATAGAACTGCTCAGGGTAATTTTCTGAACCTTGGAAAATCATTTGGAGAACGTTCCCAGGTGGAATAGAAATAATCTTCTTTCTGCTTTCTCTTCTTTCTTGTCTGGATTGAAGCCAAAATTAATTAAACATTGTAGCAATATAGCATTTCAGAATAAGGCAGGGCATTACTTTGAAAGGTTTTGCATAATACAGTTGAAAATATTCTTAAAAGATTACTGGAACTGCCTGCACTTGTTTTGTTTCACCTCATATTTTAGCCTAATTACAGTAGTTGAAGCTGAGAGCATGTCTAGGGGATTACTGGCCTAAGACAGATGTGGGGAACTATGGCCCCTTTATGACTTGTGGACATCAACTCCCAGAATTCCTGATTCAGCATGGGCCATAGTTCCCCACCCCTGGCCTAAGAGCTCTCGCAGAAAATTATCTCGTTATTCAGCTTTATATAAGACATCATTATTTTTATAATCAATGTTTTCTTAAGTGGAAAATCTGTGGGAAAATGTTATTACAGTATTTAAAAACATAATTGGTCTAATAATAGGTGCCACTAATACGCGTTTTCTTCCCACATGACACTCTTGAAGTATGAAATTTTCTAATAATGACTTCTTTTGTAGATATTTACTGAAGATAAAACTAGTATTTTTGATTCATTTGTTATTTTCAGTTCATTCATCAACGTGCTCTGTATTCAGAGGAGGCCTACAGGAAAGGAGATAGGCTTTTGTACAATCAGGCTAGGAATGTATTAACAAGAGAGATCAGGGTACTAAAGAGAAGCTATTCCGAAAAGCTGAGAAATCAGTTCTCAGCTAATGAACCAGCAACTGTGTGGAGAAGCCTGAAGAAGATCATTCGCTACAGCAGACCTCTGTCCTTTTGGCTCTGTTTTGGCCAGCAAAGTGCAGGGCGAGGCCTGCGCAGGCCAAAACGGAGCATTGGAGGGGAAGGCTTGTCCCTCCGAACCTCTGTTTTGGTCGGCAAAGTGCCAGGCGAAGCCTGCGCAGGCTAAAACGGAGCGTCAGGGGCGCGGGCTTGCCCCTCCGAAGCTCCGTTTTGGCTGGCAAAGTGCGGAGTGGAGGGGAATAGGCAGGATGAATGTTACAGAGCCTCTGCGGTTGTTCGTAAGGGCGAACAACTGCCATGGTGCTGCAACATTTGTAGTTTTGGGATTTGTTCGTAAACACTAGGGGGGCGCTTATCACATAACTTCGAACATTTGCTAAGGTAATGCTCGTAACCCAGAGATTACCTGTATATTGTGCAGGTCAGAAGGAGGGCTGAGAAAATATCTACAGACCTCTCACATCCTGGACATAAACTGTTTCAATTCCTCCCCTTGGGATGCATGCCAAAATATATAGGGCTTTGCATGCCAAAACAACTAGACACAGGGACAGTTTTTTTCTCTTGTACCACCCTCTGCTAAACACTTAATTCTCACATGTGTATATTCACCCATGTCTATGTATATTCGCCCATGTAGTCTGGCTGTAGTATATTCTTCTTGTTATCTTCTTTACTACCCCCTCTTATTGGTATTATTAGTATTATGATCATTATTCTGTTGCTTTGCATGTACACCGAAAGCTTCTGCACCAGAGACAAATTCCTTGTGTGCCTAATCACATTTGGCCAAATAAAGCTTCCCGTCCATCCCATCCCACACTTATATTAATGCATGTGATTATTAACATAAGGTTAATGCATGGTGGGAAAGGCTGGATGCATGGGAAACTTTTACGGTAATTGTCATAAATTATAGCACTGTGTTATATATATTTAGCTTTTTAAATATATGTGTTGCAAGTATTGTGTTTTTCTGTAGTCCTCTGGGCATGAAGTTCTGTTCCATTTTCTTCATATGAGTTGATTTGCATGTAACTTTGGGGCTTCTATTTTTTATTGTTCAGTATGTAAACAATTTGTTTTCTTCCTTCAGTGTCAAAGCAAAAAGTGATTCTTCTGACCCCTCATCTTCATGGAGATCTCTTATTCCCGTAATTAAAGTCAATGTTAGCACGGTAAGTAAAACCTGATCATCTGCGTTTTAGATTTTCTATGGTTTTTGAAGATCACTTTCTACAGTAGTCATTATATTTCATTTTGATCTTAGAAGCATTATTTAGTTGACATGATTCAAATATGTGTGTGCATGTGCATATGATTTCATGTGTATTTTAAAATGATAAATAAAATTGTTTAAAAAGAACGTCTTGCTACCAAAGAATTAAGAGTTAACATGCGGTTGTCTTTCTTTTAAATTAGGGCCGCTTAGCCTTTGGAAATCATTATCTGCCTCAGACTATATGTATTAACTTTGATGATGCTTCCTTAACTTATACCACAAAGCCACCTTCAAGCCATCTGGATCAGTTTATGCACATTGTAAAAGGAAAACTGGAAAATGTGAGAGTTATGCTTGTTCCAAGTCCAAGATATGTTGGTCTTCAAAATGATGAGTAAGTATTATAAAACTATAGAACCGTGATGGCGAACCTATGGCACGCATGCCACAAGTGGCACGCAGAGCCATATCGGTGGGCACGTGAGCTCAGGTCCGGCGCGCATGCACGCGCCGGCCAGCTGATTTTCGGGCCTTCTGGGCCCACTGGGAGTCCTCCAGCTGTTTCCAGCCTCCGGAGGGGGGGAAGGCCCGTTTTTGCTCTCCCCAAACTCCAGAGCCTTTCTAGGAGCCTGGGGAGGGTGAAAACGGCCTTCCCCACCCCCCCGGAGGCCTTCTGGAGGCCAGAAATAGCCTGTTTCCCAACTTGAAACGGGCCATTTCTGGCCTCCAGAGGGCCTCCGGGGGGGGAGGCCGTTTTCGCCCTCCCCAGGCTCCTAGAAAGGCTCTGAAGCCTGGTGAGAGCAAAAAATGGGCGTGCCATCGCGTGCCGGGAGTGGGGGGGGGGTGCCGGGCGGCACATGGAACTATGTGCGGGGCGGCACATGGAACTATGGGTGTGGGCACGCGAGTGCGTGACCCCCCTGCGCTCCCGCCCCTTTTGGCACGCGAACCAAAAAAGGTTTGCCATCACTGCTATAGAACGTATAATATAGTAGTGGGGTATTCAACAATTTCGGAATGAAGGAATCTTAATAATTTACAATTCTAAGGAAGTGTCATGGGTGTCTCTATAAAATGACATAGGGGAATGAGACCGGCCTTACTGAGTGCTTGCCTATATGCTAGGCATAACTTTTCGATCTCCTAGCAAAACTCATGATTTTGTTTTTTTGATGGTTAATTTCTGGATTATCCCCTTGCAGAGGATAAGTATTAATTACAACCAAATATTTATTATCATGGCCAGAGCATATTGTTTAAAAGAATAGTGCTATGTACTCTCAGAGTGCATCTAAGTTCTATTTTAACAGGAAACTATTAATAAGTGACTGAAATATAGGACAGGATAGAACTTTTTAAGAAAAAATTAAGCCAACATTTAAATTATACTGTGAAAATTTTTCAATAAAAAATTTAGTTTAACTACAACAACATTCTTTACCACAATCCAATAATTTTAGGAAGTTCATCATGTTAAAGTTTAAAAATGTATGCTTTCAAATGATTCGATTAAAATCTTTATTTTGAAACAAAATAAACATTTTTAACTCAGCATTAATTTAGTTAATACTAGAAAATGTTAATATGTTTATCAATATGTTACTATTGATGAAGCAGGCAACAATGTTTTGGATCAGTCCAAGCATGAGAAAAATGCAGATTTTTTATATTGCCTGAAAACCTTTTAAAAGGTTTTCTTAAGTGAGTTAACTAGAAAAACAAAGGCTATAACTTAACTTTTAATAGTCAGAAATTTTCATTAGAAGTCTTGTGGCAGTTGTCAGCCTTCCAAGTAACATCCCCAACAAAACCAAAACTCCAAGGCAGGCATTTATCTCAAAGTTTGAATTTATTAGAGATGTCATATTGGCACATCTGGGAAAACCCGAATCTGAAAGCTCTGGGTTTTCCCCACCCAAAGTAAAGTCAAAGTTCCTTCTCCTGCATCCACATGGGCATCACACGGTCCAATCAGGTCACTGACCCAACTGTAGATGACTCCCAGTCACGCCTCCCCAGGTGTAGGCTGAACATTTTTGACTCTCAAGGGAAAAATGTTGTTATGACTATACATCCTACACTGTCTCCAACAACCCCCACCCGTTCCCACAGCTTGCCTATCCACCGCTGTGGCAGCCCTGAAGATTCCAATTTAAAGATGGCCCCAGCGCTGACAGGCTGCCCCCCCTTAGCCGATGAATAGCTCCTGAAATGAGATAAGTGATGGGGGTTAGTACGTTGTTCCTAACCACCGCTCCCCCCCAGGGGCACCCTTAGGCTTGCTAGGGAATTTAAAGACTGACATATGGATTGTAAATTTCCATAGACTAGAATCCCATTAATAAATGCAGTGTTTACATTTTTCCTTTCCATTTTTTATTTCTCTTTTATAACAGGCCTCCAAGATTAATGGGAGAAGGTTTTGTTGTGATGCAGTCAAATGATGTTGACATCTATTACTATATGGATGAACCAGGTAAGTGTGAATCTTCTCATTTAAGTGTAATAACAATTTTCAAGATCTTAGGTTTTTTTTCAATGTTTTGAACTGGAAAGATTCCTAGAATAGTTAACCTTTCCCTTTTACAGAGAGTACCTCTGCCCATTTTGATTCAATTTAGTCTTGCTTTTTAACTTAAAAAATGGCTTAGTTCCTCATCATGGATTGGTACCCAGTTTGACTCTATCCTAAATAGCTATAGAGCTATTACTAATGGCCTTTAATTATTGAACAATTAACTTTAAATCATCAAATTATTTGAGTTGCTGCTCTGCAATGATTGTGAGAGTGAACTGCAAATTTCAAACTTTGCTTAGTTTACTAGCTGATCTTTAAGTAAATTAACTGACCAGCCCAACCCATCAGTTGTCCCCCCGCCCTAAAAAAATCAACTCTCTAAAAATGTTTATAATTATGTCATCAGATTAGGTATTGCATTTGCTAATATAAAATGGCAGGAATTGTTTGATGAAAATATTAGCAAAAATACTTCTGAAATTGGATTGCCTGTCCATATTTCAAGACTGTTTAATTGTAGGATTTCTTTGTGTAACAGATCTAGGTTTCAAGAAGAGTGAAATTTGATATAGCTATGAGGCCTCCAGATTTTTTCTTCTGTGCTTTTTTACAATTGGAAAATACTAACCAATGTAGCAAATTACTGGATTTAGATAAATGTTGATTCTCATGATGTCTGTGAAATTCTTAGTTTTACTGACTAAATTCTTAAGTTTCTTACCATTTGAGGTCAGTACAAAATATTTCAATACATTTTGTTAGAATTTTTGGTAGTATTTGTATATTTCTGGTTTTTAATTTTAGTAGGCTTGTAAAACGTCTTTATGTACTTGGTTTTATGATCCATTAATTAAGCCTTCAAGTTACATTTGAATATATATTATGGAGGGGACTGTTTCTCAAAATACAGGTCTTGTACCAGAAGAAACTGATGAAAGCAACGAGGGAGAGACAAGTAATGAAGATAGCAAATTGCAAGACTTACCACCATGCTGGGGATTAGATATTGTTTGTGGCAAAGGAACAGACTTTAATTATGGACCATGGGCTGACCGGAAAAGGTACAGTTATCATTTTTAAAATGACTATGCCAGAGAAAGTGAGGAATGTGGAATAAAGTTCATGTAGAGACGTTCTGTTCATTCTTGTATATGTAGAATAGAAAAACAATTATGTTTCTTTAAAAATCATTTGTTCCTGCTGTTCTTAGAAAACTTCTAAAATCATATAATGGCTTTCTAAAAATAAAACTTACCATTCCAGTGACAGAACACCTGACAATTATGAAAATACAATCCATTTATTAATTTGGTCTATATTAACTTTTTCCAACCTTTTTATTTTGGATGAATTCTTAAAATGTTCAGTTTTCAGGGAACCCCTGTACAAAAATAGTAAGAAATAAGAAAACTTCACAATACAGTTCACTTCTGACATACACAATCCATTTGTTATGTTGACAACAATAGTAAAGTAGCAGGCCAACAGATGAATTGCAATGAATAAAAATTCCCACTACTGTGTTTGTGTTACATAGATTTCATAGTTACAAATGGTTTTTAAAAAAACACAATCTCCTGCGGAAACCTAGGATTCCATGGAAACACTGTTGAAAAAGATAAATCTAGATCAGGGGTGTCAAACTTGATTTAATTGAGGGCCACATCAGGGTTGTGTTTGACCTCGGAGGGCCGGTGTGTGTGTGTGTGGCCGGGAGTGGTCGTGGTCATGGTGGTCGTGGCCATGGTGGGCATTTGACACAGGCTCAAGATGCATTTTTTTTCCTTCTTTCTTTCCACAGTTCTTTACTATAACCATTTTCCTATCTCTTCTACCAGATATTACTGGCAAACATTTATTACATATTCTTCATCACTAAACTTTATTTCTAAATTTATACTCTATTGTTTAATACTAAATTGCTTTTCCAAGCAGAAAAGCTATTTATACTCTTGTATTATTTTATTATTCAACTAATAATAAAAATACAATAGCATAAATAACATGATAATATAAAATCTAACAGCAGAGGTAAATTTCCAGGATAGTAAATAAAAATGGCTGTCAATTATAGTTGATTATAGATTAAATGGACCTACAATATGTAAAATCTGGCATTAAACTATAGTATTAACATAGGATGTTGCTTGTTTTCTATCCAGATCAGGCACTTACTTGAGGCCACATAATTGTAATTCAGTCCAATCTAGTCTTCCTGCAGTACTCTGCCAGCCAAAAACAGGCCGCGGGTGGCCACCCCGCGGCCCATTTTGGCCAGCAGAGGCACTGCAGGCCGGTCTTTTGACATTTCCAGGCCGGCCCCGCGGGCCAGATTTAAGCACCCCATGGGCCATATCAGGCGCGCGGGCCTTGAATTTTACACCCCTGATCTAAATGTTAATCCAGAGATAAGGCAAATACATGTCTTATATATTTAACAGGCAAGTATGCCTCTTCAAAGATTTTGATTGCAGGATCTCATTTAGCAATGTAAGGTGATCTTTATAAAGGACTAGATGATCTCCCTCCCCACCCCCCAGTTCATTTCAAAGATATTTGCTTACTGGATTAATGCCTTCAACAATGGCAGAGCTTCTGATGCCTTGGAAAAGTTCTTTAAAATTCAGGGATATACTCAGAGATGTATCTGCCTAGAAAGCAGGGTGGATTTGATTTAAATCAAGTTGATTTAAATCACAATTTAAATCATGATTTAAATCACTAGTAAAAAGACTTGATTTAAATCAACTTGATTTAAATCATAATTTTTAAAGAGCAACTGTCATCTCTGTCCCGCAGCAGCTCCTCCTCTGACCCGATGTTGAATCATCGACAGTCCCAATATTGCAGAATATACAGCCTCATGCTACATAACTAAGCTCCATTTCATGCTGAATAAACTAAATTATTAATGTATTTTAAATAGAAAACTATCTTTAGATAGATTTTTACTCCCAAAAGCATAGCACAGTCATACACCAGGAGCTGACAACAAGAAATGCTTTATGACATTTTGTATTATGTCATAAAATGTTTTATTAAAAAATTACTGAATTTTAATTCCATGGGGTCCTGGATTTTGAAAGCATTCTGTAGTTAGCCCCATTTGAAGTACCTTGGTTCAGAAACTATTGCCTTACAATATGAATATACCATTTCACCCAATGAAAGGTTACATACAAAAAGGAATATTAGTAGTGTATAGAGAGATTCAGTGGTTGATGAGGATGCATGAAACCTGGCTCATTCATTCATGGGAAATTTTTTAAATGTAGCTTGATCCTGAGGTAAATTCATATAAATGTAGAGAATCTGAATCATCAGTGTTGCTCTTGTATAAATATACTACAGAAAATATTCATAAATGACTGACATAGTTTAGTATAATGTTACTCTTTGAATTTTTCTTTTAGGGATTGTTTGTGGAAATTTTTTTTCCCACCTGATTATCAAGTAATGAAAGTTACAGAAGTTCCAATTCCTGGGAAGCTAAGACAGATCCTTGCTTTTGAGCTACGTATGAATATTATTGCAGATGCTACTATTGACTTGCTCTTTACAAAAAATAGGGTAAATAAATATAACTTAGCTAGAAGCTTGGAAATTAATTCTAGTTGTTGCAACACATGTATTATTTTCTGTTAAGTTTTTTAATAAATAATATTTCTTATAATTTATTTTTGGAAGTATTGAAAATAGTACAATACAGAAAGCCTTAAGGGAAAAAGTGTAGTTAAGCATTCCTTCATATTTGAATATTATGTTCTTTTTGCATTTTCCAACAAATCTGTATTTTTAATTTTGTGTACCTGGTATATATATATGTGTGTATATTTTTCTTGATCAATTGATCGAAAATATTTTTTTCGCACCCAAGATATTGCTTCATATCAAAGTAAACAAACACACAGACACACCAACACACAAACATAAAGAGACATGCCTATTCTCTAGTTTCCTATAATGTTAATCCATATTCTAAGAAAACAAGGTTTTTCTTGAAATGAAATGGAGGAAATCTGCCATACTATAGGAAGAACTCACTTGAGTCAGTTCATTTAAGAATTTTGCTTGTTGAGAATGGTAAAGTCTTCAAGCTGCGTCTGATTCTTAGTGACTATATGAGATATATACACACATACATATATACATACCATGTTTCCCCGAAAATAAGACCTACCCTGAAAATAAGCCTTATCCTGATTTTTTTTAGGGTGTTCCTCTAATATAAGCTCTACCCAAAAAAGGCAGGCGATCCCGACGTTCTCCGCGGGCTGCAGGCAAGCCGAGAGATGCGAAGATGAGCCTCCTGCGGCTGGCCACCCATTCCATCCCACCATCTCTCAGCTTGCCTGCGGCCCGCGTGGCGCATCAGGATTGTGTGCTTCCTTCCCATGCCTCTGCTGCTGTCTGCTGTGTGGACAGGTAATCAACTCGCGCTGCGTGGGCTGCGCAACCTCAGAATGCGCTGACCAAGGGACCAGCAGACTGCAGCTGCTGCCAGTCAACGTCAGCCCCCACGTGCTTGCTGCCTTTTTTGCACGCGCTAGGAGGATGTGGCACCCAGCCAGGCTGATCACCTTGAAATCGTGTTTCCCTGAAAATAAGCCCTAGTACTTATTTTGGAGCCCCCCAAAATATAATGGTGTGGAGACAATAACTGTTCTGACCTAGGCGTTCCCAAACCACGAAGCAGACTCCTTGTGCCGACAAAAACCCCTTTTTATTAAGTTACTGTGAATTTCTCTCATTCACATCCAACACAGTCTGTCAAGAGAGCATTTACAGTCACAGACCTTACCTGGTTTGGAGAGCTGCCAGGCCGATATCTTCAAAACTTGGCAAGAAATCTCTGAAAGTCACGAACCAATTAAGCGAACTAATTGTCTCCTGCAAACTTCCCTCCCCTTTCACTCCTCTTTTATTCCCTATGGGAGGGGTCATTCATTGTCCACCTGTGGCCTTACTTCCAAGTTGACCCTTGTTCCTCAGCTGTTCCCTTCATCTGGCAACTCTGCGCACGCGCACACTGGGAACAGGCTCCAGCTGTTCGTCTGCCTCACTGATGTCTGACTCCAAAGGCAACTGATAACTGTCAGACTGCCCTGGCCCCATCTCTGCCTATGACGCAGAGCACTCGTTAGAGCCTTCCCCAGACTCCAGGACTGGCCCATGTTCCTCCCCAACCACTTCACTGTCCGAATCTGCTGCCAGCTCCGCTGTCCGCTGGCAGGCCACAACACTAACTTTGTCCTTAACACCAATAAGACCAATGAGCTTATAGTGGACTATAGAAGGAATAGATCAGACATCCAGCCCTTGCTTATCAATGGAGACCGAGTGGAGCAAGTGGCCAGTTTTAAGTTTCTGGGTGTTATCATAAAAGAGGACCTGACCTGGGGTGCTCACATTGCAGCACATTGCAAAAGGGCCCAGCAGAGATTATACTACCTGAGACTGCTCAGGAAACAACTGAATGAAAAAATGCTGGTGACCTTCTACCACTGCACCATAGAGAGTATTTTAACTTACTGCACCTGTGTATGGTTTGCCAATTGCACAGTGGCAGATAGGACAGTGCTCCAGAGAGTTAACATCATTGCCCAGAGGATCATTGGTTGCCCTCTCCCCTCTTTGGAAGAGCTTTATAGTTTCCGTTGCCTTAAAAAAATTCAAAACATTCTTAAAGATCCATCTCATCCTGGGCACCCTTTTTTTGAACTATTACCATCTGGCAGACAGTACAGGATAATAGAAACAAGGACAAAGGCTGAAAAACAGCTTCTATCCCAGAGCAGTAACTATATTGAATTCTACTGTATAGTGCAATATTAATGCAAAATAGGGGGTTTTCAATTCAATTGTATAGAATGTGAAGGATGTGTGTTTGTGTTTTATTTTTATAGTTATAATGTACACTGAAGATGGCATTTAATTTCGTTGTATGAGGTGCAATGACAATAAAGTAAACTAAAAAAAATAAGACCGGGTCTTATTTTCGGGGAAACACGGTAGACATACCTATACATGTATATATACATATATATACAAGTATATGTTTATACACACCCACAAATATATACATACATAGACATACAGTATAAATACACACACACACACACACACACACACACGCGTGTGTGTGTACACATGCACACACATACATTTAGTTTTGTTGGAAGAGTATGGAATGGTTTACTGATGCTTTTTTCCAGATTTTTGTCTGTTCATTCTATTTTACAGCTTTGATATTTACAGCTCTGTTATGTACTCAAAAGACACAGTATTTTTTCTCCTTTCTTTCTGTTTCTAATTTTTATTTTATTTTTAATTATTTGTACTATATTTGCTTTCTTTAATCTTTACATATGATGGTGATACAGTAGCTTGAAACAAGACATCATGTTAATAAAAGTAATTGTACTAATTCTGAAATTTGTTGGCAGGAAACTAATGCAGTGCATGTAAATGTTGGAGCAGGTTCTTACTTGGAAGTTAATATTCCCATGACTGTCACTGAAAATGGTAAGTTGAAGCAAAAAAAAATTTGTATTCTTTGTGGTAAACTATATTGAAGTAGTGACCCTTACATATTGATTAGCTCAGCGTTTCTTAATATATCTCAACATGTATTAATGTAGAAAGTTTGTTGTATATTATTTTCTTTTTATAGAATTTGATTAAATATTAGTCTACTAATGTAGTTAGACTGATTGGATTCAGGTTTTCTGTGTCTAGGGTAAGCTACATAATGAATTCTCAAAATATAATTCTAAAAATTTTGATGACTGAAGATGCAACTAGATTTGCCATTCTCTGTTATAGTCTACAAATATTTCTTATTTATTTCTTAAAACTTTCTACAAAGAGTTGCATTGACAATGTATCTGTAATATTCACATCACTTTCCTTTATTAAAAATAGATGTTTGATCCAAAATGTTTATTTTTAAATTGATTCAGTTCATGTTATATATTTACTACTGATAGTATGCATGAAATAATTTTAGAAATAGGTACTTCCTCAAAATCATGAAGTTGGAAGGGACTTCAAATGATATCCAGTTCTTTACTCAGTGCAGATCGGCTAAAACATTTTGGACTGATGGCTACCTTTAAAGATCTCCATTGAAGAGAAATACACCACTGTATAAGGCAATTTGTTCCAACATTTTTGATGCTTTTGAAGAGAAACATAATCCTAAAACAAAGATTTGTTCTGTTTACTAGGCTACTCTCCCACTATTAAAGGGCAACTTTTACATATAGATGCTACCAGTAGTATGCAGTTCCGGACTCTCTTAGAAGCAGAAATGTTAGCTGTAAGTAATATGCATACTCTCAGAATAATTTATGTTGTATTTGCTTTCAAATTACTTAAACAGCAGGTCCCAAGTGATTGTAGATATCTGAACAATATACAGTATATGATAACAATACATTTTCTTGAATAATAATCATAAGAAAAAAACCCATCAAAGATTAGAAATTTCCCCAAATTTGGCACTTGCATATAAATAGTGTTACATGATTAAATGGAAGTTTCATATAAAATATCATTTCCAAATTAAATAAGGTTTTTTTTTTACTCTCAGTAACTCAAACCTGAGGAGGGGACCTGCAATCTCATCAGGGTAGACTGGAAATGCTATCAGGAGGGCTAATAATTTGGTGGTTCTGCTTTTGGATTTTTGTTTAGTATTCAAGTATAAATACTTCAATGGGACTTTTATTGAGCTACATATTTGCAGACCAAACATACTGTGTTGGCTGTTACAGTCATTTAGTGCTTCCTGAATAGTCACATATCTTTCATGGATGGAAGTAAAAAAACTTTATGTGATCACCTCAAAATAGTTTCAATCCTTACAAAATAAAATCACTGTTCAGTGGGTTACTTATGGAAGGAAATCTCTGGGACAAAGCTTTCAACATATTTGTTATCAGAGCATTTGACAATTTTCAGCTAGATGGTTTTGTATATGAGTAATTAACAGAAGGATTTGTAAGTTAATAAACAGGTGTTAGTTATATGGCTCTCTGTTTTATCTTTGCTGTTACAATTTTTGGTTGTTAACCATATCTGTTAACCGTATCTATTTTTTATATATATTTTTTAGTTTCACATTAACGCCTTTTATCCCCGAATATGGAACATGCCACAACTTTGGCAGACTGAAGTTGAAGTATATAAAGCTACTTACCATTTCATATATGCTCAAAAAAACTTCTTTACAGGTATTCTGGATCATATATAATTTGTTGTATTCAATTATACCATTGTCAGCATGATAGAATGTTAGGCTTAATATTCTATCACACACTGACGTAACATATTCTCTTACTTTTTAGACTTGATTGAAGATTGGTGTGGTGACAGTTCTCCTGATATCTACTCATTTGTTCCCTATACATGGAATTTTAAAGTGATGTTTCATCAGTTTGAAATGATTTGGTCTGCAAATCAGCACAATTGGATTGATTGTTCTACAAAGCAACAGGAAAATGGTGAGAACTCTATGTTGTAAAGTATGTATACTAAATTTCTTCTCAAAGCTATTTGAGCAGCTTAACATGCTTAAATTATTATAATTATCCAAAAGATCCAACTGTATTTAAATAAATACCATGTCACCTGAAGATGATTCCAGATCCTTTTTAATCTTTTTGTGTGTGTGATTGTAATAGGGTGGGAAATGTGTAATGAAAGAACTGTTACTAGCATACAAACATATTTCATTTTCAACAATTACTAGATTTGCATTAACAGTGAAGAATATTCCATAAAGGAAAACATATTTGGCAGCTAAGTAGGATGATTTTTTTTAGTTTACTTTATTGTCATTGCACCTCGTACAACGAAATTAAATGCCATCTTCAGTGTACATCATACATAAGAAAATTATAAAAATAAAACAAAAACATACATCCTTCACATTCTATACACTTGAATTGAAAACCCCTGATACTGCATTAGTATTCGTATTCGTATTTAAATTTCCCACATACTGTATCTAACCCTCAGATAACAATTTTTTCTACTTGCTTTTGTTATTTCCACTGGAAGGAAAGAGAAACGTTTTCTGTGGTAGTCTTTTCTGTGAGTGAGAATGCATTCTGGGGATTATTTAATTTTTGTAGGTGGGATAACTTAGTTTTCAAGCAATTCATTTGAGAAGTAATTATTCAGTTAACCCTAATCATTTTGCCATATGCAGCCAGGGAGAAAGGAAGGAAATCTGCTACATTGATTTGAGTTGGAACTGGCGTCCCTAAGCTTGTCAAGAAACTGGCCATTGTTTTTTCTGTCTAGCTTTTATTAATGGGCTGGTGGTGAAGTATACTAAATTTAGGGTTGTCTTCTATTCAGGTAAATAGTATTAGGCTATTTGTCATCTCTTCAACGTAAGTTTTCCTTTCAGTTACTGATATTATTATTAAGAAAGTTTATTTAGTTTTTATTTATTAATAAATCCCAAGTGCCAGTAAGCACAAAGTTTTGATTAAATCCACACTTTAGAAACATGGTCCTTTCTCAAAGGGACTGTAAGCCCCCACCCCCCAAAAGCTGTACATAAGAAAGAACTATAATGATTTAACAATATATAGGATAGCAGTATTTTTTAAAAGGGCAATTCTCCTTATGTATTTTTTAAAGTAAATTTTAAATCAGGATAGTCTCAGGCTGTGAATGCAAACTGTTAAATAGGTATTTATTTAAAACATTTTATCACTGACAAAAAGGTTGTTGTAATAACCACAAAGACAATAATGGACTAAAAGGAACATTCTTAAAATATATTACATATATTTGCTTTTAATGTAAATAAAAATAGAAGTGAAACAATTCCTACAAAGACAAAGTCAGACACAAATGTACTTTTTGCAATGTCAGAAGTAGTTGGCATGTGTAATAATATGAAACTGAGAACAACTGTCTACAGTATTTCTCTTCACAATGAGAAGAAAATACTGAGGTCAGTTGGATAGAGAGAAAGAGACTGGATGCTACTCCTAGTCTAGGACCTCATTTTCCCTCTCCCTTCAAATGAACAGAAACAGAAACAAATGTCTAAGATGCCTCTTTCTCATTCTGTAATTCAATTCAAAACAACATATTTTTGTTGAGGCACAAGGCTTCTACTACTACTACTAGTAGTAGTATCTATTACAATATGTACAAAGTACACAGATATTCTCTGCCTTACACTTCCCATAATAATAAAGGATTTTTAAAAATTATATACGATTGCAACTCCTACATAGAAAAATTAAACCAATATTATGAGAAGTGGAGGCTAGGGCACAGTGCTCATCTCAGTTTCTTGGCCAAGAGAGCCAGTGTTGTCCGAAGACAATTTCCATGGTCACGTGGCCAGTATAGCTATATGCCAAAGGCGCACAGAAGGCTGTTGCCTTCCACCAAAGTGGTACCTATTAATCTACTTGCATTTCCATGCTTTCCAACTGCTAGATGGGCAGGATCTGGGGCAAGTAATGGGAGCTCATCCTGTTGTGCAGAGCTTGGGTCTCGAACTCGAACTATCAGCTCTCTAGCTCACAGGTTCAGCATCTTTAACTGCTGAGACATTGGGACGTGGTGATGCAATGGCTTAATGACACTGGAACTGCCAGCCAGAAATGGTCTGCACTCCGGTAGTTTGAGCCTGGCTTTGTGAGATAGAATGAGCTACTGTCTCCCTAGTTCTTGCCCACCCAGGAGTTGGCAAGCATGCAATAATATTGTGAGTATATAAATGGGTACCACTTCGGTGAGAAAAACTAGCTCTGTTTGTGTGTGTGGAGAGCAGAAGCTGGCGCTGAATCTGGACCGAGGCATTGCAAGGCAAGGTGAGACTGGCAGAAGAGCCTGGAACCCGAGTGCTGCTAGCTAATAGATGTAAAACTAGTTTGCCTCCCGTGGTGCACCAGGAATAGACGCGCAAGTGCTAAACAGAATGAACTAGCAATCTAAGCTGTCAGGACTAGCATGTGTAGATTTCCTTGACGTATGCCATACTGTATGCTAAATAAATAGCAATACGTGATTGCATGACCTCTGTAGATGCCCTACACCAGGGGTGTCAAACTGGATTTCTTCAAGGCCTGGATCAACATTGTAGTTCTCCATGGGCCAGGGGGGAGTGGGGGCGGCGGCGACGGGATGGACGCCTCCTGCAGCACCCTGCTGCCAAAATGGGGTGCGGGGGGGCCTCTCGCAGCCCATTTTCGGCCTCCATGGCCTCCTGCAGCACTCTGCTGGCCAAAAACGGGCCGCGCGGGGGGCCTGCGGGCCCGCCCGTTTTGGCTGGCAGAGGCACCGTGGGCCGGTCCTTTAATATTTCCAGGCCGACCCCGTAGCCAGATTTAGCACCCTGTGGCCTGGATCCGGCCAGCGGACCTTGAGATTGACACCCCTGTCCTACACTAAATAAATAAATAATAATAGAAAAAAATCACTGTATTATTTTTAACTAAAGCTCCCAAGCTACTTGTCGTTCCATTGCTTCTCATTTCCAGTACTAACAGAGGAGGCTTTTCCTGCATTTTTTTCTTAATTATTATTAACACGATAATTTTTTGAAAATAATTGCAGAGAAATTCTAGAGCTCTCAGTTTTAATAAGTACTTAAGTGTATTAAGAAACATACTTTAATGGTGCTTATAGAATAGCAAATAGTCTTTATAATGCCATTTTAATCAAAATAAATATTTGTATGATTAATTTATACTTGATGTTTTTCTCTTGTTCTCTTTTAGTTTATGTGGCTGCCTGTGGAGAAACATTAAACATAGTTTTCTCTTTGCCTTTTCTTGACTTTGTTCCAGTTACATGTAGTACTAGATTCTCTTTAAGGGTAAGTGGGTACCTTTATCTTCAAAATAAATTGTATTTGTTTCCATAATAAAACAAAAAACAAATAAATTGGAAAATAGAAATTTGACAGTATATATTCAAGCAGGACCTGAAGAACATGAACAATGATGTCTAGCAGGAGCAAAGAAAATTCTGGCTCAGATGTCATTGTTTAATTGTTCATGTCCCGCTTTTGAATACATGCTATCAATTTTCTCTTTTTTTCAATTTTTTTTTATTACTGGACATATAAGGCAGCCCACATCAAAAACTGACCCTAGTCATTCATCTTATATTGTCTTTAAATGTGGTTCTTTAAACGATGATAAAATTTTTATGTCAGTTCAGTATTTGTGCCATTAATTTTACCCTTAAATATATAGATACAGTAACATTTGTAATATTGAAATTCAAATCAAATATAAAAGGTTGACATTTGGGACCAATAGACTGATAGAGTACTAGTATAGTTCTTTTTTGAAAAGGTAGATTCATTTGAAAAATATTTGTTTTTTAATACTGAAATTATTTCAATAGGTTTTAGGCTACTTAATTTTATTGTACATTATGCAATTGTGGAAAATACTTGATAATTCTTTCCCTAGGCATTGTAATGGCTCCTTCCTTCTATTTAAAAATTGAAAATACTTTTGTTACAAATAACTGTCTTTCTTATATAAATTTATAATGAGTGTTGTCATTTTCCTAGATGTCAACAAAGTGTCAAAAGTGTCATGACTGATTATAAAATTAAAGAAATTTATGATCCTAATTAAAATAAATAATCTGCTTGAGAGATAACTAAAATCCAATAATGTCTTTTAACTTCTAAGAGGTATTAGTTATGTTTCATTTGTTTTTATTATTCACAAGAATAGATGAAGTCATACATCAAAAGGAAAGAGTCTGCTCTATGGAATAAAGAATGGTGAATGCCATTTACGTGTGTCAGTTTCAATTTATTTCATGACAAATTGGGATTCTTTGGGCAAAAGAAATGAGATACAGTAATACTTTTGTCCGCTTCTGTATGTTTTAAATATAATAGATTGAAATATGCATTATATTGTATTTTCAGGGAGATGGTCTTGATGTTCACTTACTTCTTCCTGATTGCCATCCTAGTAAATACTCCTTGTTTATGTTGGTGAAAGATTGTCATCCTAATAAATTAAATCCTGAGTCTTGTGCTCCTGCTGATAGTCAGAGTGGTCAGAAACTAAGCAAGTCCAAATGGAGGAATATGACTCAAGAAGAGTAAGTTTGGTTTCTCTTACTAGAACGTCAAAATATACAAGAAATTAATGTGTAAATTAATAAAATAATTACTACATAGACCATTCTTTTTGAATAGGGCTGGCTGGGTTGAATGCTGGACAATACCAAGTATTATGCTTACAATTGATTATGTGTGGCATCCAATTTATCCCCAGAAGGTTAAGGAACATTTGATCCAATCATGTAAGTTTGTTTCTTTTTATTCAATTTTTTAAAATGCAGAATAAGCCATTTTGAAAGAGAAAATAACCTAGGTAGAATAAATCGAAAGCCTGTGAAACTTGGGTTGAGAGCCACACTTTTCAGTTATGTAGCTTTCTCTATGACAAAAAGTTGTCCTTTCTACCTTCATTGGTATAAAGGTAAATCAGAGTCAGTGGCTTAAATTTAAAATTATAGACCACCTAGTTTATTCGGTTATGTATATATTATGGATCAATGCAGATAGTCCTTGCTTACCGATTTCCTCATTCAGTGACTGTTTGAAATGACAAGGGTGCTGAAAAAATAACTTTACGACCAATGCCCACATTTATGATGTTTGCAATGTCCCTCAGTTATTATGGTCAGTATATATCCAATCTCTACGCTGGGGGCGGCGGGGAAAGAAAAATGGGCCAGGCACAGAACAGTTTGCCTATAGAAATTTCTTGGGTTTTTTTCTACCTCCTACTATGCCACAGAATGGAGAGATCTCTAAGGGGGTGATGTTCCAAAAGTACGGTAGATCCTTCCACCCAAGTATCCACCTCCTGGGAAGCCCAGCTGAGCTGTTAAGGGAGTGAATGATGGCCATTCAATGGAGCACCTCCTGCAGTCTGCCAAAACTGGGCAGCATTAGGTGGAACAAGAGGTGGCTCTGTAGCCACTCACCAAGCTGTGGTCCCTTCTTTGTAGTCAAACTTTTCCTTGCAGTTGCCACCATGAAGGCATCGTTTTTTAGCCAAGTACAATTAACAGGTCCCGCCCTGCCAAATGGAAAAAGCCGGCTGGGATCCCAGGTGGCGTGACCTAAGCCAGTAGGTCAACCTGCCTGCAGGTGCCTTCTCTTTACAAGTGCACCAAAGTGGAGACTCCAGCCATATACTTGGAATGTCAAGTGGGGCATTGGGATACTTTAAATTCAGGGCTGACCAGAAGGAGATATGCAAGATCTAAGGGACATCTTTCCAAAGCAGATGTGTAGTCTCCCCCATGGCCAAACAGAACAAAGTTCTCAGACAGAAGCAGAGAACAAGGAAAGCTATCTTATTACTCCATTCAGGGCCTGCATGCAACGGGCCTGTTGGCACAGCCCTGTTCTTCACCTCCCCTGCCTTCCAACACTTATATTGAGTCAGATATTCCCCCCTACAATATGCATGTCTGGAAGGCCCCAATTTCCCCTTACCAATCCCACCCCATCCAAACAGACCCTACCCAGGTTGGCAAAGTAAGAGAAAAAGCATTGGCATGCCTCTCTCTGTCCCTATCAATGCCCATGTCTCTCTGGTACTTTGCTGCCTTCGTCCCCTTCCCAAATGCCAATCATAGCCTCTCTTCTCTTGTCACCTCCAGAAAAGAAGAGCCCTGCCAAAAAATAGTGGGTTTTTTTCCCTTTTCTGTCTTGTACAAGGCTTCTGGGTAGTTAGAAATACAAACATATGATAAAAACAGTTTTAAATATGTTTCAGTGTAAAGTACTTTGAAATGCAATTGCATGAGAAGTATTGCAGAATTGTATCAAACAAACAAAGCAGATAATCATACTAAAAAAATATAAGCAAATTCAAAATCATTACATTTGTAGCTTCAATATCAAACAGATAAGATCAACTTTTCATTCTTTATCATTTCTAAATGTACCACATGATAAAATTATTTTGTGCCTGTTTAAAATTTTGAAAAGAAAAAGCATATAAAACAAATCCCTGTCATAGTTTTCCTTAATTTACGACCCTTTAGAACGGGTGTCAACTCACAGTCTGCGAGCCGGATGCCTCACGCGCTGGCCACGCCCACCCCCGGTTTAGCAAAGAGGAGAAAAGTTATGATACGTCACGTGACGACAACGTGTTGTTGTGAGTTTGACACCCCTGCTTTAGTGAATCTAGAGCCTAAAATACTGTTATGCTCTTATTGGGCATGTCAGTTTGAATTATTTATTATTTAAAAGAAAATCTTGCATTTAGATCTTCAGGTTAGTTGAGAAATACAATTTAAAATAATATGAAACACCAATAATAAAACAAATTACATAGCTTTTATTTTCTACAGATTTGTTGAATAATATAAGTCTGATTTTTTAAAAAACAGATTTTACTTTCACTAGTACACTGGTGAAATATTATCAGTATTCACTTAATTGTTTTACTTTTTCATTCATAAAGTGTCAGAAATGGAGGAAACCATATTATCTGCCCAGAGACCATCACAGAAAATGGCAGATAGAGGAACATCTCCTTCAGCTTCTTCCCGTCTTCCTATTGACCCCTCTGAACTTCCGCCTGACAAGCTTCGTGTAGAATTAGAAGTTTCCCCAGATTCCCAGATAACTTTTTATGGACCACTTTTAAAAGCATTCCTGTCTATAAAGGTATTAGCTCTGGATTGTTAAATATACATGGATCTTGTAGTCCTATTAAAAAATGTAGTATTTTGTAATTATAACTCATTCTTCTACATGAAGAAAATCTCCAACCAGCCTTCCATTTTGGGGGGAATCCTTCAAATGTGTTAAATCATAATTGTACATTTCTAACTAGCATGAGAATGGAATCAAATGTTTCCAAAGCTGCTGTCCATAGAGTGGACAATATTAAAGAGAGCTCCTAGTTTACCAACAACTCAGATTTGTCCTACTCATTGCCCCTAGCTTTCCAATTACTTAAAATGTTTAGGAACCCCCCCCCCCCATCTCTAAAGCATTGTCAGTATATGTGGTAATCATACAGACTATAATTAAGAAATAAAAATTAACATTTCTAAATAACTTGCTATAGGAAAGCTTTACTAAGGTGTGAAGATTTATTTATTTATTTATTTGTATCCCATCTTTATTATTTTTAATAACTCAAGATGGTGAACATATCCAACACACCTATTAATTTTATATTATTAGTTATATTTTATACTGTTTTATTTTTCCTTGTAACCTATTTATATTATACTGTTTCAATAAATATTGTTAATTCATCTCATTAGGAAAACTATTTTGGTGAAGATGATATGTATACTGATTTTGAAGAAGTCATTTCAAGTCCTGTACTATCTATGTCAACATCTTCAAGTTCTGGGTGGACAACAGTTGGAGTGGATGCTGACAAAAAAGAGCGTGATACATCACTGAAACAAGTTAATCCTCTAACTTTACGCCCATGGGATATTATAGTGCTTGTTAATGTGTACAAGGTTCATGGACGCTTGCCAGTAGTAAGTATTATGAGTACTTTATCCCTGATTTTAGAAAATTGTGCACATAACTAGAAATACAGATTTCCTATGTTTGGCCTATGAACATGCTAGACTTTGTCCTTAAAAACATGTGGAAGAGGCCTTCATCCTGCAGTGGATAGACAATGGCTGAAATGATGATCGTTAAAAACACATTACAAATAGTCCTCGGTTAATGACCTTTCTTAACCTGGTAGTTACATCAGGGCCTCAAAGTTACAGTCATTATAGTGCCCCCATGATCACATAATCAAAATGTGGGTGTTTGGAATCCTGCTTTCACATACCATCACAGGGGTGCCCCATATAGAAGATATACCTTGCTTTGAAATGTAACAACTTCTAAATGAAAAGCATATTGATAAAAATAAATTCTCAATTTGGTGGTGGTGGCGGCTGCTTTTTAAATAGAATTTATTTATGGAATGTCATATATAGCTGTCATCCTTGTTGTCTACACAATGCAGCTTTGGGCTGCTTCCTTCAATTTACTTGAATGCCTCTTACATATATTGTGCAAGTATCTCGTCTCTCATCATTAAATGTACAAATATACAATTCATTATCATTGTTGGTTCCTTTCTAATAAGTTTTAGAAGTGCTGAATACCTCCCTCTGATACAGAAGTGTCTTGGGTACACAGTCTTTCCAGTATTTTTGTTACATTATAATTTTTATTGTGATGGAATGAAATGGTACATTACTAATTATGATTAATTTAAGCTTAATTTAAATTACATTGATATTTAACTTAACTTAAATTAAAATGAAATCAAATTCAGTTTTTGCCCTGGTTCTGCTCATTTCTTGGTCTCTTTCCATGCATTCTTGAGGCGGAAGTAAAATGAGTTCCAGGCAAAAGCTGTGTTCTGATCTTCTGATATGAAGTTTTATTCTCATTATAACTGAAGTTGAGTAAAAGTAGTTGCACAGTGGTACTAGTTAGACTGGATTAACTAGGTCTTTAATTCTTGAAGGAAGTACATAGAAAGGATGTTTTCCTGGTTCTTCTCCAGTCTCAGAACTGCTGTTTCCTTGGGTAAGAACAATTCAAGAGAATTTTTCATGGGCAACTTAGCAATACAGTATAAAATAAGGAATGATTCTTAACTTTAATAGTTTCAGAAAAATTATCCATTTTAAGTGGTTACTTTTTGAAAAAACTGTTATCTTCCAGTGTGACTTTTGCCTTTTTAAAGAATATTTTGCATATTTTCATAATTTAACAATTTGAGAATTATTGACATTTAATTAAATGGTTATTTCTAATTTTAATATTCTGTATTTAGCATTGCAGCAGTGATGGCCCAGAATGTCCTACTGGTTTTCTGGAAAGATTATGTTTTGAGATGAAAAAGGGATATAAGGAAACTATGTTGCAACTTGTATTATCACCACTGAATATATTCTTGAATGACAGTTATCAGGTAATATTACTTAAAATACTTTCTAAGCTAGTTAAATAATCAGGAAAAGTGAAGATAAGTAATTACCTTTTTTATCATGCTCTAAAGTGCTCCATTTAACCCTGTGAGCCAATTACAGTTATTCAAATTTGAATGATTTTTCTCCTGACGTTCCCTTGCAATCAAATCATCGTTGTTCTAGAAAATCTTCCAAGAACAGATTAGTTTGTATGTTGTGATAGCACGAGCAATATGATTTTTCTGTGGAATGACACCATTGAACTCAATTTATCTACCTGTTTTAGTTATTACATTTATTGTTCATCTTATAGATATACACCCAAAGGTAGTTCCCTGAGTTTACTTTTTTAATGTATATAACCATAATTTCATATGACTTATAGGACTTTATGATTTGCCAACTTGATTCATGGATAAACAAAACAGGAATTATAACCAGCTTGTATATTGCTTTGCATATTGAATGGCATAATGACAATAATATAAAGCTGACAAAAGCATTAGGGTTTACTAGCTATATAGCACTAATTCCTACCCAGATTGCTTTCTTAACAGAGACCTACTGTGGATGAAGTACTTCGAGAGGGTCATGTAAGCCTTTCAGGTCTGCAGCTACGTGCCCATGCTATGTTTTCAGCAGAAGGGTTGCCTGTGGATAGTGACACTTTGGAATATGCCTGGTTAATTGATATTCAGACCGGGAGCCTGACAGCCAAGGTCACAGTTCCACAGGTTTGTAACTAAGTTTCAGATTAAAATGTGTACATTGCTATTTTAGCATATATGTTTTATGTATTAAAGCACAGAAATAGAAAAAAAAATAATTAGAATAAATTTGTTTTCTTTACAAATGCCATACAGTTGCAAGAAAAAGTATGTGAACCCTTTAGGATTACGTGGAGTTTTGCATGAATTGGTCATAAAATGTGCTCTGAACATCATCTAAGTCACAACAATAGAAGAACACAGTCTGCTTAATATAATACTACACAAACATTAGATGTTGCCATGGTTTAATTGAACATAACATGTAAACATTCACAGTGCAGGGAGGAAAAAGTATGAACCTTTGGACTTAATAACTGGTTGACCCTCCTTTGGCAGCAATAACCTCCACCAAACGTTTCCTGTAGTTGCAGATCAGACCTGCACAACGATCTGGAGTAATTTTGGACCATTCCTCTTCACAAAACTGTTTCAGTGTAGCAATATTCTTGGGATGTCTGGTGTGAATCGCTCTCTTAAGGTCATGCCACAGCATTTCAATCGGGTTGAGGTCAGGACTCTGACTGGGCCACTCCAGAAGGCGTATTCTGTGCCGTTGAAGCCATTGTTTTGTTGAATTACTTGTATGCTTTGGGTCATTGTCCTGTTGCATCGCCCATCCTCTGCGGAGCTTCAGTTGGCGGACAGATGGTCGTACGTTTTCCTGCAAAATGTCTTG
>QLTV01000602.1:1481316-1492476 GCA_003457575.1 Thermophis baileyi | reverse complement strand
CATTGAGGCATTGAGGCAGTAATTGCTGCAAAAGGGGCCCAAACCAAGTACTGAGTACATATGCATGCTTATACTTTTCAGAGGTCTGATATTGTTCTATGTACCATCCTTGTTTTATTGATTGCATGTAATATTCTAATTTTCTGAGATTGTGGATTTGGGGTTTTCATGAGCTGTACGCCATAATCATCGCAATTATGACACATCACGGCTTGACCTATCTTGCTTTGCATGTAATGAGTCTATCTCATATATTTGTTTCACCTTTTCAGTTGCATTACTGAAATAAATGAACTTTTGCACGATATTCTAATTTTTCGACTTTCACCCGTAGATGATGCCAATTCATACTTTGTGGTATACATTTTTAGCCTTTTCATTTTTAATTACACAATTGTTTCTCTTCCATCATCTCTACAGGATCAAATTACCTTCATCTTTTCCTTTTCTTTAATTTCATATCTATTTTTCTTTCATTTCCTTTTTCAATTTACACTATTTGCCATTTATTATTACTTATTTATTAAATTTATATGCCACTCGTTGTGGTTTGAGGCGACTCTTTATATGCCACAGATTAAAATTACAAAAGATTAAAACAAACTAAAAAACCATGGGTTTGGAGCAGAAAGGTGGTAGTGGCTTCTCTATTACTACATTAGCTACCTCCAGCCAACAGCTTCAGGGCATGCCAAACTGATATAGACAAGTTTTAAGGCATTTCCTGAAAGCTAGGAGAGAGGGGGAAGAGGAACATGTGTTCTCCACTTTAGAAATATTAATTCTCCCCTGCCCATATTTTCTATTCTTTTTCTTGTGTGTAATGTAAAGATTAAAAACACATCCATTCTATTTTCAGAGTTCTAAAAACAAAACAATAGAATTAAAGTATTGCTTGCACATACAGTAAGTACCGTACTTTTCTAAGACGCACTCCCCCCTAAAAGAGGGTGGAAATGCTGGTGCGTCTTATACACCAAATGCAGCCATTTTTGGCCTCCCGAAACCCCACCCCGCATGTCCCATTTTTGCCAAAAACAGGCCCGTTTTTCGCAAAAACGGGGCACGCAGAGAGTTTGGGAGGCCTGCAGAGTGCTCCTGGGGGCTGGGGATGGCAAAAACGCGACACATGGGAGGGTTTGGGAGATGAAAAACGGGCCCGTTTTTTGCAAAAACGGGGGCATTTTCACCCTCCCCAGCCCCCAGGAGCACTCTGCAGGCCTCCCAAACCCTCTGCGCATCCTGATTTTGCGAAAATGGGCCTTTTTTCACAAAAACAGGACATGCAGAGGGTTGGGAGGCCTGCAGAGTGCTCCTGGGGGCCAGGGAGGGCAAAAACTTTTTTTTTCTTGTTTCCCTCTTCGAAATCCTGATGCGTCTTATAGTCCGGTGCGTCTTATAGTCCAAAAAATACGGTAGATTTTCATCTTGTGAAATGTTAGCTTCATGTAATGTCTTGTTCATCAAGTTTCCTTTATATTTTTGCAAATTAGTGGAAGTTGCTCTGTTTCTAATTTCCAAAGTACCCCCTTTTGCTGTTGAAATATAGCTCACTGTATATTCGTTATAAAATATAGAATTTAGTTTAGTGGAATTTGTTGCAAAAACCAAGAACTGTAATCTTTTCAAAGATCCATATTCCTCTGAGTATATTTGATTTATGTGTAGTCAATAGTCCTTATTTATTTGCAGATTGCATATCTGTTTGAATGGGGACAAACATTTGTGTTTCATGTGGCATGTCGTGAGTTTCAACTGGAAAGACCAAAATCTGTCGTCATATGTCAACATGGAATTGATCGTCGTTTTTGTGAAGCTAAGGTAACATCTTCTTGTAAACTATATAATCTGGCTTTCTGAACAGTGGCTTAATGAGGATATGCCTTATAAATATATAATTAGCAAGGCATTCTGCTTTTTCAGTTCCATTTGTTGTAGAAGCATATGTTATAATTATAAAAAAAGTCTTAATATTTAAATTTATGACAAGGGACCAAATGTTTTTTACCTTGACTTCTGTTATCAGTGTAGACAAGTTTTTATCTGACAGTTTAGAACATTATACTGTAGTTGTATTGTAGTACCATTGTGCTTTTGTGTTTGTATTTTTATATCTCGTTACTATGTGAGCCATTGAGAATTACTTTGCTTGTAGCAGCATAAAAATATGTTGAATAAATAAATATGTAAATAATTCTCTGTTGTTGCAATGCTTTTGAAAGATTAATGAGATTGGAGAAATGATAATATGAAAAAGTTACTATAGGACCACTTCACAGAAACAATAACTTCTACAGTATTTCCAGCATTTATATTGCCTTTTCTTTTCCCTATTCAAGGGTTTGCTCCAAATCCATGTCACTAAATGTGGACTTCTAAAATTGGGCACAAAAAACCCTCTTAATATATATATATATATAGAGAGAGAGAGACTTGTTTTCTGATCTTTTATAAACTTAAACTAAGTCTTTTCAAATCTATGTTTATTTGAGTGCTTAATACGACTTTTAGTGCTTAATAGGGCTTATTTGCAATTATGTGGATAATAAACTTTTAAAGTGAAACAAATATCAATTAAATTTAAAAACTGGCTTGTTGGTCTAAAAACTCACGGGCCATGGACTGGTACCGGTTCATGTATTGTTAGGAACTGGATCATGCAAGTGGCGGGTGAGCAAGCAAAGCTTCATCTGCACATGCCTGGGATGTAGGTTGCGTGCGAAACCATCCGTCCCCGTCCATCCCTGTCCCCCCCCCATCCGTGGAAGAATTTTTTTTTTCTTAAACCGGTCCCTAGTACCAGAAATGTTGGAGACCAGTTCTGGAAAAATCTATTTTAATTTATATTTTATTTTTACTTTATCATTTTATTTTATTTTACTTTATCATTTTATTGTATTTACCTGCCTTCTGGTTTAATAATATATCACAGTTGAAATTTTAATTATACTTTAAATATTAATTATGTACAATTAAAATTATATATTTTTTTCAATTGCTATCACTATTGAATTTTAAAGCTTAAAATGCTGACAATAAATAGCAACATATTTCCTGTCTTTGCCAAGATATCTCTCCTTTTTTATTTGAAGGAAATATTTAATATGCTCCTATATCTTTTTTCATTGCTGCAACATTTACTTTCCGTTATTCTTTTTAAAAAAATCGTATGTCAGCAAACAGATTTGTCTTGTATCATTTATCAAATCTTTATGGATTTATACTAAAGTGTTCTCCAATTCATTTTTCTGTAACAAATCTATCTTTCTGGGTCCTTCCCAGTGTTCCTAATTCTTCTTTGCACTGCTGATTGTTTTGGAAGATTAGCTGAGGTTGGAGGAAAAAAAGAAAATAGTCATTTAACAAATGGAGCTGAGAGAATTGTGACCTGTTTATAAACACAAAGGTGGTTTCTAAGGGTTTGTTACATGGCTGCAATGGTGGGAAAGGAGATGTAGTGCTTACATTTAAAAGCAAGGATACTTATTAGTAGCATTTGTTTTAAAGAAGTAGTATTTTTATATTCCTGACTTTAAAAAAAAAAGTACTATTGTTAGACTGGTGCATATTTGCAGAAGCTTCGTGCAGTGAAGCTGAAGGACATTTCGAGTTGGTGCCTTCTACAGGTTTAATATTTGATCAGACTACCGGTATAAATTATATGACTGTAGAAGAACAATACTGCTTTCAGCTTCAATTGCCTTAATGTACCACTTTTGTCTTTATTTGAAGTAAAATGAATACATGCCAAGGATAACATTTACTACTATCTCCCCCCTCCCAAACCTTTAGATGAGTTGCATTTCTGGCCTTTGTCTAACATCTGATGAATTAAAATATACTATGATCCGCCTGGCAGTAGATGGTGCAGATGTACACGTTGTTGAGCATGGTTGTGCTACAAATATAAAGGTAGTAGTACTTGTCTTACTTTACATCTTCATTTTTGTATACAGGTAATCCTCAGATTACAATCATTCATTCAGCCACCATTCAAAGTTACGATGGACTGAACGAATGGTGCTTATGACAGATCTTGTAATTCTGCCCTCTGCAATCACACAATCACAATTTCTGATATTCTTTGCCAGAATATAAAAATATAAAAAAGTCAGTGTTTTAAAATAAAATAATTTATTTTCAGCATGATTTTAAAGAGATTTCTATAGCAAATAGAAATAACCATGTTGCTTGTATCTTTCAATTTATATTGTTTTTATTTGTTTCCTAGTACGATTTGATAGCTTATTAGTAACCTTGACTATCACTAAGTGTTGTATCTTTTTATTCTTGATGAATGTATTTTATTCTCCTTATGTACACTGAGAGCATATGCAAAATTCCTAAATTCCTTGTGTGTCCAATCACACTTGGCCAATAAAGAATTCTATTCTATTCTATTCTATTCTATTCTATTCTATTCTATTCTATTCTATTCTATTCTATTCTATTCTATTCTATTCTATATTCTATTCTATTCTATTCTATTCTATTCTATTCTATTCTATTCTATTCTATTCTATATCTCTATCTCTATCTCTATCTCTATCTCTATATCTATATCTATATATCTATTCTATATCTATTTATATTGAATGTTGTTCTTGTGTGTCAACATTATAGAACTAATTTTGGAGATCTTTGGCATAAGCAGCTATAAAAATTGTTTTTTAATAAACATAATTATTAACATTTATGTCTAATTTGAGAAACAAAATTCTGGATTGCACACGTATACACTCACACTTATTGTAGAAACATACTGATCTGCATATAGTTTGATTTATTAGCTAAGTATGATTTCATAGGTGTGAAGCCTATTTACAGTTTGAATTACCATCTTAATATTAACAATTTTATTACAACTTGTACTTGTAAATAAGAAATTTAGAATCATCACGTTTTTATTACTAGGGAGTAAATATCCTATAGTAATTTGAGTTGGTACTCTTCTAGGATTTCTCCTGATCTTTTACTTGAATTTGATATTTAGATGGGTGCTGTGCGCATCGCTAGTTGCAATCTCCACAATCAGTCAGTTGGTGAAGGTATAAGTGCTGCCATTCAAGACTTCCAAATACGACAGTATATTGAACAAGCAAATAATTGCCGAACTAGTCTTCAACCTGCGATACTACGGAGGGCATATTGGCTAGAAGCAGGATCAATCAATTTTGGCCTTATCACTGCTGATGTTGCTTTAGCAGCAGACCGCTATACAAAGCATGAAGCACAGAGACATTTTCTGGAAATTCATGATAGCAGAACAAAGAGGTAAGAAAAACAAGTAAAAAATAGGTTAGTAAAAAGATCGGTTAATGAAAAAATGGAAAACATGAACATTCATGATAGATTCTTCAAAAATATAAAAGTTTTATAAATGTTTGATGCAGAAAATTGATTCCAGAATTTTTGTTATTATTATGCATGTGTGTATCTGTATGTATCTATGTGTATGAATTTCTTTTAGAAATATTTGTTAATATTTTAATATAGTTTCATTATAATCTAATGATAAAGATCTGACATTTCTTGAAGTTGAAAACTCTTAACAGTGGCAGAATTTTATATATTTATTTTATAATATGATCACATCTTTTAAATCTATTTCTGGGAAATAAAATCTATTTAGAATAGTAAATCTCCCCACGTCCTACACAATTGTAGAAGCTTATGACTAATCTGGTGCTTCCACAATGAACTGTGTTTGATTTTTGAAATAGCCAACTTCGATTTCAGTATCTGAGCCAGGTTCCATGTATTTTCTGAAGGATGCAGAGTTATGGTCAGAATGGGATAGAAAAGACTTGTTAGCTTGATCCAGTTATTTGTAATGAAAATTAATTGTTTTAAATGAGGTACAGAGAGTTTTCTCTTAATGACCAATCACTTGAAGTCCATTCGAATTTACAAAACACTAAAAAAAAATTATTACTTAGAACCTTAAAGTTTGGGTGCTTTGCAACCAGCTTGCGTTTACAACTGGTTGCAACATCCCATGGTCATGTGACTGTGATTTGCAACATTTTTTGCCATTTTCCGTCAGGAAATGGCAAAAAACACCAATTGGATAGACTGGATTTGCTTAATGACCACATAATTCACTTAACAATCACAATGACTCACTTTAAGACTGTTGTAAAAATTGTTGTAAAATTGAGTCAGGTCAAATAGTGACCAGCTTAACAACTGCATGACTTGATGATTAAAATTCCAGGCCCAATTGTGATTGTTAAGTGAGGACCACCTGTATTTCTAAAACAACTCCAATCCTGCTTCATATAGCTTTATGCATTGGTGAATCTGTGTGGATGCATGTTATAGATAATGTAGTCATTAATAATGGTTACTGTAGAAATCTCTTAACAATATTTTCACTTCGTGTATTTCAATGAGCTCCTTCTTTTCCTACTAGACTCTGGTTTTTATGGCCAGATAATAATATAAAGAATAAAAGAAGCAAGAACAAATGTGGTTGTCTTGGTGGCTGTCGGTTTTTTGGTGGACCTGGGTCAGGATTAGACTTCTTCAAGTTTGAAGAATTGACACCATCAAGTAGCTCTGCTTTCTCAAATGCAAGTGCAGAATCAGATATGTTTTATGGGCAATCTTTACTGCAACCTGGAGAATGGATTATTACTAAAGAACTTCCGAAAATTCCAGATGGTAAAAGATTTGTGTCTGTCTGTGTCTGTCTGTCTGTCTGTCTGTCTGTCAACATGTAAAAGTTTACCATTAATTAAACATTAGCATATTTTGAATATATGTATTCAAGTTAAAGAAATCATGCATTTAACAGAAGTTTTGCACAAAAAGTGATACTGAATACAAATTTTTGCTCACACAAATACATACTGTTTAAAACGTGCAATTAGAGTTATAGGAAAATTCATGATTAAAAATATTCCACTTTAAAAACCAGGCTGGTTTGCTAATGGCTGTCACACTTTTTAATTATCTCTTAAAAGAATATGCTATGTATTTATTCATTTATTTAAAAAAAAACAAGAAAAAATATTGGTGTCTTTAATATTCATAAATTTAGCACAAAATATATAATTGTTTTTAGGTAAGGCAAATGGTGTAAAGACAAAAGAATGGGAATGCCGAACTGTAGGTACAGAATCTGGAAGAAAATCCCAGCAATTAAATTTACAAGTACCTCTGCGATCTCATAGTTCTTCATCATCTTCAGAGGAGAATAGTAGTTCTAGTGCTGCGCTTCCCTTGCTTGCAGGTGATAGGGAAAGTCCTTCTTCTGCCATGGAAGACCACTTAGGACAAAAGGCGCTCTTGACAGGTTCAAAAAAAGAAGATGCCCATGGAAGGTGAGAATTTACTTCTCAATAACATCTTATTCCACTATGGAATTACCACGTTTATGTGCTTTTTTCAAATATTTGTTGTTTGCTTTATTTGAGTAAACCCTGTATTGTTAGATCATGCTGCTTAGGATTTGAGAGAATTGAAAAACAAAGTAAGGGACCATGTTACTTACTTCTAGAGAAAGTATGGGGAGCCAATGAATTTTTGGAGGTTATTTAACTGCATTTCTAATCACTGACCATGGTGGCTAAGGCTAATAGAAGTGGGCTTCTGCCAACATTTGGAAAGTCACATATATTAATGTTTCTATCATGCATGTTTCCTTTCAAGTTTCTCAGCATTGTTGTTATCCAATATCCAATAATTGTGATTAAAGTAACTATGAAAACCTTTGCTCTTTTGTTGTGTTTCAAAGAAATCTACAATCACAGTTTCTATGTCAACCCTGAATAAATGTTATTGATATTGAATTCTGTGCAGTTTGCATCACTGTGTATAATTTTTTTTTTTTATAGTAGTGTAGCAGAAGGATCAGCAAATAGCCCAGTATCTCCTAATCTACAAGAAAAGCCTGTTGGACAATCTCCTCTTAGATCTCCTTTGAAACGGCAAGAATCTGTATGTTCTGGTCGACTTGGAAGCACCAAAAGTCTTACTGCAGCTTTCTACGGTGATAAGCCGCCTGTTCCAGTCGGTGTACAGTTCAGCAGTGATGTTTCCCGTAGTGATGAAAATGTCTTAGATTCTCCAAAGCAAAGAAGAAGTTTTGGTTCTTTTCCTTATACACCTTCTGCAGACTCAAATTCATTTCATCAGTATCGTTCTATGGACTCCAGCATGTCAGTGGCTGATAGTGAAGCCTACTTCTCGGCTGCTGAGGACTTTGAACCCATCAGTAGTGATGAAGGCCCAGGAACCTATCCTGGGAGGAAAAAGAAGAGAAAACAAGCCAAACAAATTGATTATGGGAGGGGATCAATGTATCACAGTGTAGAAGGACCACTTACTACTACCTTTCGGGGAGAAACTAGTCAAGATACAAAAACTGTACCAATAAAAATGCATCCCTCGCAAGCTTCATTTGTCTCTGCTTTGGGAGGAGAGGATGATCTTGTTGAACATATATATATCATAGAAACTGAGAAGGCTCCTGAGAATGAACAAATCACTTCCCAGCAGCCTTTAATGAACTGCTACCAAAGCTACCTCACTCAGTACCAAGTGATTAACTGGTCAGTAAAACATCCAACAAATAAAAGGACCTCCAAATCATCTTTACATAGACCATTAGATCTCGACACTCCAACTAGTGAAGAAAGTTCCTCATATTTTGAGCAGCTTTCTGTTCCAACTTTTAAGGTAAAAACCACAATGTATTTGTTGACCTACCTGTCTACATGTATGTGCAAAAACAAAATGGAAAAAAATTAACAGTAAAAAAACCCTATCAATTACTTATGGTAGTTGTCCTAATTCAGATTACCTGGGGGGCAATAGCTTACTATAGTAACACAAATGTTTACTTGTTTTTTAACCATAACAGAATAGTAGAGTTGGAAGGGACCTTGGAGGTCTTCTAGTCCATCATCTGCTTTAACACCCACATTAACAGGGTGGATGCTACATATTTTTAGGGAAAGGTATTTCAAAGAGTGGGGGCTATCCCACAGAAGCCTGTCATCCTGTCTGTCTGTCTGTCTGTCTATCAATCATATGGCATATTATATATGAATTAGCAATATATAAAACATTTCATCTAGATTAGTAAAAAACACAATAAAATAAAATGTTAAAAAGATCTATGTTCAAATACCAATATCTAGGCCATCTAACCATGTGATGTGATCTACAGTTTGACGTGGGACCCCGCAGTCACACTGAAGGGAGGATACTATGCCCCATTTATACTTTATACAGAGAGACCCAGCAGATTCCATGGGAGGTGCAAATCCTATTCAGGTGTCCATTGCTGGTGTGGTAGCTCAAAGCCTGCACCTTTTGTGGGGGTCATTTATATGTCTTCTTATGTCTGGGTGTTCAGCGACCCATTTGGCTTTCCATTGGGAATCAAAGTTGTTGGGCAGATGTTATGCAAGTGGGGGCTTCCTTGATTTGAGTCTTCCGGCTGATAAATGAGGAAAGTCAGTCGGCATGTACTGGTAGGAGTGAGTTGTTCATAATTTTTCTGTAGTCATCGTTTCTATCTTGCATGCACTGCTTGTGGGGAAGGAATTCTTAACATGCCTTCTCTAGATGAATAGATCAGATAGCAGAGTCAATTCTGGCAAGGCTTGGCCTGATCTTTCTTTCTTCTGTATCATGACCAGCACTTTGAATTGGGCCTGGAAGCTTAGTCTCAACTGATACAGTTGCTTTAACATTGATATTATTTCTTATGCCATTGTTAATAATTTTATATGGTATTAGTTGCAGTTTATCAGATTTCCAAATGCATCCCCATGTTACTGCAGTTCAATTGGACAGTGATCAAAGCATATCAGAGTATTATGATCCTGGTAGAGTTGCATTTGGCATACCAGCCAGAGCTGGGCAAAAGCCCTCTCCCCCTCCCCAGCCTACTTACTGAATAGGAACAAAAAGTACATGAGAACCCTCAAATCCTTTGTGAGGAGTATAATCCTGTTCAGAGTAAGTACTTGGGATTGTGTCACTGCGTTCTTCAAATGCTTATTGAGAAGTGGTAATGTTCTCTTGGTAGGATTTAATCTCAAGGTTCTTTCACTCCATATAGATCATAACCGTTTCCAGATTAGTGTAAGATTTCCATATTGTCTGCAGCTCAGGCTGGGGTATCAGTTTATAATTGAATGTCATCAGCATGCCTCACCCCAAACCAACAGATAACTTCTCCCAGCATTATCATATAAACATTGAACCGCTTCAGAGACAATCCTGATTACTGAAGGACTTCACATTGGCATTTTCATGGATTTAAGTGGTTTTACATTAACGATCACTGACTAGAACCATCCATGTATATAGGAGTGGAACCATTCCAAAACAATGTCTTCAGTCTTTTCAGTCAATCGTAAAGAATAATATGATCAATTATACAATGCGCTAACAAGAAGTCCAATAGGATCAAAAGAGTGCATTCCCTCCCATCTATATCTTGAGAAAGGTTATGAACCAGAGTGATTAGTGCCATTTCTATTTCATAACTAGGCCTGAATGGAATTAAAAAGGATCTAGAGAATTTGTTTCTTCTAGAATTTCCCATCACAAATAAATTGTAAATAATGTATTCAAAATAATTTATAATTTCACTGAATCCTTAATGGTGAATTTTTGAAATAAATGTTAAAAAATATAAAAAATAATTTCTGCTTCCAAATGAGTGAACTTACTCATTTGGAATTTAGCATAGTAAAATCTGTTTGAATTAGGAATTCATTTTGAAATCTTTTACATTGAACTTGCTACAGGCAACTCAACTGAATTGTTTATATATATATATTCATTTAGTATATATACAGTTGCAAGAAAAAGTATGTGAACCCCTTGGGATTACACGGAGTTTTGCATGAATTGGTCATAAAATGTGCTCTGAACGTCATCTAAGTCACAACAATAGAAAAACACAGTCTGCTTAAAATAATACTACACAAACATTAGATGTTGCCATGGTTTAATTGAACATAACATGTAAACATTCACAGTGCAGGGAGGAAAAAGTATGTGAGCCCCTAGCCTAATGACTTCTCCAAAAGCTAATTGGAGCCAGGAGTGAGCCAACCTTGCCTCCAATCAGTGTGATTATATTGGATGTGTTGCTGACAGCTGTCCTCCCCTTTAAAAACCCACACCTGGTTT
>QLTV01000602.1:1448871-1465645 GCA_003457575.1 Thermophis baileyi | reverse complement strand
CTAAGACACAAATTACTGTTTGTATTGTTAACATTGTTTATTTTATTTATTTATTTATTTATTTATTAATTAATTAAATTTGTATGCCGCCCAACTCCCAAGGGACTCTGGGCAGCTATTAAGAGGTCTTCATTATATACAGTTTGTTTACAATGATGAACCAACATATATTTTCAAAAAGAGTGACATTTATTTGATGCCAGAAATTTTTATCATTTAAGACGTTCTAATAACAGAATCGTGCAAGTATGAAAGTAGATTATTTATTTATTAATTTTATATTAATTAATTAAATTTGTATGCCGCCCAACTCCCAAGGGACTCTGGGCAGCTATTAAGAGGTCTTCATTATATACAGTTTGTTTACAATGATGAACCAACATATATTTTCAAAAAGAGTGACATTTATTTGATGCCAGAAATTTTTATCATTTAAGACGTTCTAATAATTGAAGCTTTCATAATAATTGTAGAAATATAATGTCTACCATCTTCTTACACCAAACCTGCTTATTGGAGGATATGTCTTGTAAATATAATATTAGATAATGCATTTATATCTCTGATTCTATTGCTCTGAACTGGTAGGATACATTTTATGTTTTTGTAAAACAATAAAAATAAACTACAGGTAGAAAAATACATTTAAAATTAGTTCAAACCAGTAACTTGAGAAAGCGTCGATTCAGTGCTCGGTTCTATTGTCTTCTGGATACTTATTCGTGTTATTACTTTGCTTTTGTGTGTGAACGCTTATTACTTTTCAAATTAGGAAATTTACGCTTTCTTCATTTACTGTACTTACCGTAAGTAGATCATATTATCCTGAAAAGATGGTTAGGTAAATAATCTTTTCCAATAAATTCTATTGTGGCAAGTAATCAGCAAAAAGATACAATTAAAAATTTAATATTTTGTTTCCCACTTATTCATTTAGCACTCCATATACTCCTTTGGAAAAGAAAATCCTTGATAACACAGATGATGAAACAGTAACAGAGGAATGGACTCTTGATCATCCAGTTTGTCATACCAGAACAACAGCTATTGTTGAAGTAAAAGGAACTGTGGATATAGTTCTTAGTCCTCTTGTAGCAGAGGTTTTAGACAGGTATTTCTTAGTTTCAAGAGCTATATGCACATAATATGGTTGTCACATTTCTCCCTGGCCTGGGACGGTACAAACATATGTTGTCTGAAACAGATATGAATAAAGAGTCTTTTCAATTCCCCCCCCCCCCTTGCAGCCTTATGTGTTATGTCTTCTTATCTCTCTTCTCCTTGCATTACCGGAAATGTATGGCCATATAAGCCAGTATGATAGTAAAGAGACACAGGTTCATGTAAGCCATGGAAACTTACTATGTGACTTTGATGTCACCCAGCCTCTTTTAGCCCAACCTACTTCACCAATTTGCCATTACGTGGCTAAAATGAAATGTGATCACATTTAATCTTTCTTGAGCTTCTGTCTTAAACAACATTGGTACTTATAGGCCAAACAAAACCATTATTAAGGCTGTACTTGAACTTCCAGCAAAGACCTTATTCTAAGTAGATACTAGGGGGGGAAAAACCAAGCCACTACGTGGAAAAACATTTCTTCATTTTTTATTTTTTATTTTCGTTTTTATCATGCCTTTTCTCCAAAAGCTCCTATTATTTTCTTCCTGGAAAGCACCAGCATTGTAAGATAAGTTGAGGTAAGAGGAAGCGACTAGCTTAAATATACTTGAGCTCCTTAATCAAGTATATAGAAAGACAGAAAGAAAGCTATTTTCTGGCCAGGTGGCCATTCAGAATCTGAAAACCAATTCTGTTTAGAAAATATCAGTTGTATAGTAGCAAAATTGTGGAAAAGGTTTTCCCTGTCCAGTCATTTTTGACTCTATGGGGTGGTGCTCATCTCCGTTTCTTACCAAGGGAGCCAGCATTGTCCAAAGACATTTCTATGGTCATGTAGCCAGCATGACTATGCGCCAAGACGCATGAAACACTGTTAGCCTCCCACTGAAGTGGTACCTATTTATGTACTTGCATTTGCATGCTTTTGAACTGCTAGGTGGGCAGGAGCTGGGGCAGTTAACGGGAGCTCACCCTGTCAAGTGGTATTTGTGTCTTGAACCTGGTCTGTCAGCTTTCTAGCTGACAAGCTCAGCATCTTTAGCCACTGAGTCATTGCGTCCTCCCCTTATTAATGTGGTAAACATTAATAAATCCCAAACTGATTTGATGTCCTAACACATATAATCTTTTTTAAAATTCCCTATGATTGGTTATAGGGAGGATGCGGTGGCTCAGTGGCTAAGACGCTGAGCTTGTCGATCAGAAAGGTCGGCAGTTTGGCGGTTCGAATCCCTAGCGCCGTGTAATGGAGTGAGTTGCTGTTACTTGCCCCAACTTCTGCCAACCTAGCAGTTCGAAAGCATGTAAAAATGCAAGTAGAAAAATAGGGACAACCTTGGTGGGAAGGTAACAGTGTTCCGTGCGCCTTCGGTGTTTAGTCATGCTGGCCACATGACCACGGAATCGTCATCAGCGCTGACTCTTCGGCTTAGAAACAGAGATGAGCATTGTCCCCTAGAGTCAGGAACGACTAGCACGGATGTGCGAGGGGAACCGTTACCTTTTATGATTGGTTAAGGTTAAGAGGAACAAAATAATACAGAGTATAATTTGATAAAACAAAGGAATTGGCATTTTGGGTTATACCAGTTCATTGATAGATAATTCTGTTTTCACAAATTAACTTTTTAATTTTTTTTTAATGTTTTTCATGCGAGCTACCAAAGCCATTGGGAGATCAGGCAGCGGACAAATTTAATAATAAATAAAACTATTGGGCTTCCCCTACATTGACAGATCCTAAAATTTCTGCTACCTGCTTATTTATTTACTAAATTTACCGTATATGTTGCCCATCTAGCTATCAAGCGAATCTGGATGGCTTACAGATTATTAATAACAATATAGACTATTAGAAGTTTAAAAATATTAAAACATTGAACATTGACATTTAAAACCACATTTTTAGCTTATGAAGAAAACTTAATAGCAATAGCACTTAGACTTATATACTGCTTCACAGTGCTTTACAGCCCCCTCTAAGCGGTTTACAGAGTCAGCATATTGCCCCCAACAATCTGGGTCCTCATTTTACCCACCTCGGAAGGATGGAAGGCTGAGTCAACCTTGAGCCAGTCAGGATCGAACTGCTGAACTGCTGGCAGCTGGCAATCAGCAGAAGTAACCCGCAGTACTGCATTCTAACCACTGCGCCACCACATGTGCAAATGTAATTTAAAAAATTTTTTTGCAGATGCATTTATTATAAATAACTTTAAAATTTTAGACATGTTAATTTGGCTATATTTTTGTCAAGCCTTTTATAAACAGACAAGTAGATAAAATCTTGCTTGAAGCCTGCTTTCAACATATATTTTGGACTAACTTTTCCTATAGGTATATAGAAGCAATGGTGCACTGTGCAAGCACACGTCATGCAGCAGCCATTGTGGACGATTTGCATTGTAAGGTTCTCAGAGAAGCTGTCCAGAATAGAAAAATAACATTTTCAGAAAATGTACGTATAATTATCTAATTAAATTTCTTATATTGCAAAGGTTTATTATTTCCATACAGCTTTTTGCCTCCCCCAAATGTGCTTTCGCTTTTTTTTTCTTTTTTGGCTTACTAAACAACAATAGAATAATCATATTGTATATTTAGTCCTCAAGATTATAGATGAGAAGGAAAGTAAAGCCTTGCTTCAGGAGATGGGGTGGAAGAGGAATACGTTATATTTACTCCATTTATTTTTTATAAATAAGTATATGCTATAGTACAAAGAAAAAATGCTTTACACAAATAAAGAAAAATATTTTTATATTTTTGGACTTCAGTTCAAAAATTATTTGCTTGAAAATTCAGTTCTCGTCGTTCTATTAGCAAAAACAGAAAAACTTAACTGCCAAAATGGAGAAAGAGGCAAAAATAATATGTGGGTTCCAGAGAGAAAAGGGGTGGGGAGAGAATATGAAACAAAATGGAAGTTTTATGGAATTACATTTAAAATATTCTATTGTCTAAAAGAATTAGGACTTCTTGAATTTGGAGTATATGTGGTGGTGCTTAATTCTATTGCTATTGGATGAAAAGGTAGAAGAAAAGACATGATGCTATTCTGAAGCAGTAGAACTATAACTTTAAATTAAATTAAAGTCCTTTTAGATTTTATTGTTCCTTTGCCTTCTTTTTGGAACAAGACATGTCAGTCCTAGAGCAAATATAACACTTGATCCAAAACAGTTGAACACATCTCCTTTAAATCTTAATTGCAACATGTACTACTGTTCTTCTGTTTTAAAGCTATCTTCTAAACAGGATGTGAGAGGAACAAAAATCGAAACCCCGGCTACTGGAACAACTCAAGTAAAGACACAAGCCAATGTTTCTCTCAAACAAGACAATGTGACTATTAAAGGCCTACAAGCCAATGTTACAGTACCTAAGGTAATTAACAGTTTGACCCAGTAGCCTTGAAAAATGCACTAGAGCTTAGCAAGAATTGTCTTGAATATAAACAGGTTGGAAGAACCAAAGCATCATTTTGTGCAGATTTGGGCTAGGTGAAGGATCCAGATTTCTGACATCTTCGTTATTTAAAAAGATTACTACCTAGTCTGGATCCTAAGAAAAGAACATTAATATGTTGAAGAGAAGCATAGGCATGAAATTATTTGAAGCTACCGTATGTATCAGGTGGGTTCTAACTTTCCTCGCTGCCGGTTCGCTTCCTCCCGTGCCGTGTGGCCGCGTGCATGCGCAGTGCCGAAAAATCCAAAAAAATTCTCCCCACAAAAAAAAGCCGAAAACAAGATGGTGATGCATGCACAGTGCGGAAAACCCGGCTTCTGTGAATGTGAAAAAAAAAAAAAAAAAAATTTTTTTTTTAAAAATATCCAAAAAAAAAAGATGGCGGCGTCCATGGACCGGCACCGACCGAACCGGCTTCGTGACGTCACCAGCGGGTTGCTACTGGTTCGGGCAAACCGGTCTGAACTGTGAGGAACCCACCTCTGCTATGTATCATGACCATTGTAATTGTACTAGCTGTATCAATGTCAAAACTGGCCAGTGGGAAAATGATAGTCAGCCTCGGTATGGATTCCTTCACTGTCTTACCACAATTGAGCCCAAAATTTCTTTTGTTATGTGAGACATCTGTTAAATGAGTTTTGCCCCATTTTACGACCTTTCTTGCCTCAATTGTTTAGCGAATCACTGCAGTTGATAAGTTAGTAACCCGTTAAGCGAATCTGGCTTCCCCATTGACTTTGCTTGTCAGAAGGTTGCAAAAGGGGATCACATGACCTTGGGACACAGCAACATTCATAAATATGAACCAATTGCGAAGCATCTGAATTTTGATCACATGATCATGGGGGTGTTGCAATGGTTGTAACTGTGAAAATGGTCATAAGTCACTTTTTCAGTGCCGTTGTAAGTTTGAACGGTCACTAAATGAACTGTTGTAAGTCGAGGACTACCTATACCACATAATGTATTAGTTGGAACAACAACTAAGGCATTGGTTCATTTAGCCAATTGCAAATACAGGTAAATTTCTTCCCCAGACTGTGAGTATTTATCCAGGAAAGTGATTAATACGTCAAGGTACTATTGGTCCAAAGTAACACTTGCAAAGATTCAAGATGTTTATGGCTAAATAAAGAAAATATGGATGAGTCAGGAACATTTTATTTCTAGTAAAGAATAGGGCCATACTGGTTCCATGCAACAGTGTAGAAAAGAATTTCATGGCTGAGCATAATTGAACACGAAGAATGTTGAGGATGTTTTTTTCCAAATACTAGTTGTATTTTCAATAATATACCAATCTCCCATAATATATCAATTGTGCTTATTCTAATTCAATGGCAAAATGTGCAATGTGAATGTTGATACCATCTCTTTAGATAAAGCTGTGCTCATGTTTTCATGAAATTTTGAAAAACATTTGTTGAGTGGAATAAAAACACTTGATTTGTATGTCTCTTCTTAAATCTGTGGGATAACTTTTTTAGGTAAATTTATGCTTACTTCAAGCATCAATTGAAGAATCATCGGGGACAGCCACAGCTAAAAATGTAACTCATGTTTCTTTAGTGGCTTTGTGCTTCGACAGGATTGCCACACAAGTCCGTATGAACAGGTAAGGCAACATTTTTAATAAGTCATACCTTAGTTACATTTTTAATAGGAGATTTAACATTGTGACAAAATCATTGCTTCAGGATTTTCCATGGGGTCCCTGTAGTCCAGATTTGGTCTGTAGAATACATTTTAAAAATCTTTTTGTTAAATGATATGGGGCAGATTTATAATGTAAATGAGTAACAAATGCCTTCAGTTATGCATATGTATTATTTTTGTTAGCAAACAAAAGAAGTATTTAAAGTACTGATACAAGAAACTGCATTTTCTGAGATGTCTCAAATATTTCTTTCTTTTTTTTTAATTAAAAGAGGTGTGGTTGAAGAGAATACAAACAGTGCAGAAACTAGGAGAGGTTCTGTAACTTTTGAGAAGTATGTCCATTCCAATAAAATGCAGCCCCAATCCTCTGGCTCTCTACGGTCAAATGCTGGAGCAGAAAAAGGAAAAGAAATTGCAGCTAAACTTAATATTCATCGTATTCACGGGCAACTCAGAGGCTTAGATACTTCAGGTAAGCCTTTTTGTAATGCTAATTTGGCAGTGCTTCGCTACAAAAATCTTATTAAGACTAGAATATATCTTATTAAGACTTGAATATATATATGCAAGGATTTCTTTCCCTCCCTATTTTTACTTTAGTTGAGAAAAGTTAAAATACAAAACTCCAAAATTAAAAACAAAAACAAAAAACACAGAAAGATACATTTAAAAAAGGTGCATTAAAGAAGAAAAAAATCCAACATATATACACATATTATCCCCCCTAGTTGAATACTGATTAATACGTTACTAAAATATTGTTTTCCTTGTGAAACAGACCCCCAAACTTATTAAACTACAAAAACTATTTGCAGATTATTGACCTGTCATCTTTATACTATATTAATGACAAAATAATTAACAGGAAAAACAATAATAATAAAAAAGGCAAAGTTAAAATTTCAAAACCAAATAAAAAACTCTTATTACAATCAACTTTTAGAACTTTTAGAAAATTTATCATGTCATTTTCTCTATCCCAATTATTCTTAAGTCTCGTCCCAAGAGTTACGAGTAGTTCGTCCTGGATCAAATATCCATGTTTGTTTCTTAATACCAATTAATTAATATTAACAAGTAATATTAACAAGTAATAACAATTGTTGTCTAATTAAATATAATAAATTCAATTTTTACCATCGGTCTTTCTTCCCAACAAAGTTCAGTTGAAAGTGGTTTCAGATTAATTGTGATGAATCCATTTCCCAATCTTCTCCAGTCCTCCTGGGGAAAACCAATATGTCACTTCTCCATTTACTCAGGCTTCTGCTATTGTAAGACTGCAGGCTTGAACTTCAGAGAAGTGTATACAATCACCACAGTTAGTTCCAGAGGTGGGTTCCTCTCGGTTCGGACCGGTTCTATAGAACCGGTAGTAAAAATAGGGACTGGTTCTCCGAACCGGCAGTAACGGCAGCCTGGCCATGCCTCTGAGCTGGTTCCGCTCGCTCGGACCCTCGCCCTGCCTCGCCTTCGCCACATGCATCCACTGCCTCCTCCTGCCTTCACACAGGTAAGCATTGCGGCAGGGACGGGGGCAGGGCAGTGGCAGAAGAAGAGGGCAGCGGCAGGAGAGGGCAGTGGTGGCATGAGTGGCAGCAGCGGCGGGCAGTGCCCCCATCCCAGCTGCGGTGACCGCAGTGGCGGGAGGCGTCCTGAAACTCCTGGGGAGTTTTCCCGCATGGCTTTGGCCAGGATACAGTGAGCAGCAGCCCCAAAAGCCAGCAGGGTCCCCAGCGCCGCAGAGCAGAGTCGGCACCGCCTCTGCCAAAGGCTGCCTGCCCTTCAGGTGTAGCGCCCTCACCGGCTGCCTCTAATCTGCAGTTTACTCATGAGCAACATACTCACGAGTAAACGTGCTCACGAGTAAACTGCAGATTAGAGGCAGCCGGCAGATCCTGGCTTGCTCGGGGTTGGGGATGGAGAGGTCTTCAGCCGACCCCCCCTCCTCTCTGCACCCCTCCCCTCCCCGGCCAGATCTGTTTCGCTGTAGTTTGCACGCGGAGAGATTTTCTGGCTGGGTCCTGGGCGCTTTTCCCCCTCCCCACCCGCTGCCCTCACTTTCCCTCTCGTTGCCTCCCTGGCTTTAAGCTCCCTCCTCCTTGTCCAACCACTCTCCTTCACACACAGCACACCCCCACAAAAACAACAGCCTACAACCAACCTCCCACCCATGCCCAACCTGCCACTGACATGGCCAGACACACCCATTCACACCCAGAATACTCTGCCCTTACAAAATAAACACAGTGCACCCTCGCCACGCATCCTTGTCCCTCCCCAAGCCCAAAATGCTCCTGCTGCTGCTCCTCCTCCATTCCACCCCTCGCCCTGCCCAAACATACAGCCGCCGTGCCCGCCTCTCGCCTGCCCTGCTCCCTCACACCCGGGGAGGGGAGCTGCTCCAGATGAGTCGAGGAACTGCGGGGAGCCTCCCGTGTGTTGCACCCCCCTCCCAGCCTTCGCCCGTGCCTCCGCGTCTCCAGCGTCTCCCGAAGCCGTTGCAGCCGCGACACGGATGGGGGCAGCCCGGTAAGTTGGGCGCCCGAAAATGGCACGGAGGCGCGGGCGAGGAACTGCTCCGGACGAGCCATTCCCCCCCTCGCCCTGTCCGAACATACAGCCGCCGCGCCTGCCTCTCGCCTGCCCCACTCCCTCGCACCCAGCGGCAGCAGGGACAAGCTGCGAGCTCAGCTGCAGGGGAGCAGCTCCAGACGAGCCCGCGTCTCCCGAAGCTGCCGCCGTTGGAGACGTGACAGGGACGGGGGCAGCCCGGTTAGTTGGGCGCCCGAAAATGGCACGGAGGCACGGGCGAGGAACTGCTCCAGACGAGCTATTCCCCCTCCTCGCCCTGCCCAAACATACAGCTGCCGCGCCCGCCTCTCGCCTGCCCCGCTCCCTCGCACCCTGGGGTAGCAGGGAGAAGCCGTGGGCTCAGCTGCAGGGGAGCAGCTCCAGACGAGCCGAGGAACTGCAGGGCCTCCCGTGTGTTGCACCCCCCTCCCAGCCTTCGCCTGCGCATCAGCGCCGCCAGCGTCTCCCGAAGCCGCCGCGATAGGGACGGGGGCAGCCCGGTAAGCTTGGCGCCTGAAAATGGCACGGAGGCGCGGAGGTGCCGGCGAAGGCTGGGAGGGAGGTGCAACTGCAGGGAAGGCCCGTCAGAGGCGAGAAGGGGCACTTTTTGGCCAGGAAGGGCAACGGAGGGAAAGCCGAGACCACCACCGTCATCCCACGGCGTCCCGACCTGGATATGGGGCCGGAGTGTCAAAAAAAGTGTCAAAAAGTCCCCAAAAAATTTCGCCACCATTTCGGTGGGTGTGGTTTGTTGGGGGGAGTCATGTGTGAGTGTGTGTGAGTGACGTCAAGTTGGCCACGCCCACTCAGTCACATGCCCCCCAACCTAGCCACACCCACAGAACCGGTAGTAAAAAAAAATTAGAACCCACCTCTAGTTAGTTCTATGTCTATATAACCTATACCTCTTTCCAATGAGTCTGTAGCTTTCAAATCACATTTTGTGAATCTAATTTATCCAGCGCTACATGCATCTGAATATTTTCCACAGCCATTATCAATTCATCAGACTTTTAAACAAAGCTTTCAACTAAGAATTGTATGTTACCAAAAAGTTTTTCCCCAGACATCATGCACTCTTGCTTGTCATAATTTGATACATTACTCTGTGTAGCTGAGGTTGAAGCAAAGGTATTTTCTGGATATTTCGATCCAAGATTAAAAGAGAAATTAAAAAAAAGAACTTGAAATATTTTGCTAATTAAAAAAATGCAAAAACCCTGTGGTGAGAGTAAATCAAAAGAAAGCAGTTTCCCTGTCCGAGAACACGCTGTGTTTCCTTATGGCAGTGGTTCTCAACCTTCCTAATGCTGCGACCGCTGCCGCGACCCCCTCCCCGCACGTGCGCATTGCCAGGCAAGAAGCGATGAGGTGACAAAGGGGGCGTGGCACCAAGATGGCGGGCTAGCATGCGCGGCCCTTCCGTCTGCGTCTGCGCATTCGAGGGCCACCCGTGCGTCGGACCGTCCCCGGGTACTCATATGTGGACGGATAGAGGAGCAGTGTCTCGGTTCCTAAGACCATTGGAAATATGTGTTTTCCGATGGTCTTAGGCGACCCCTGTGAAAGGGTCATTCGACTCCCAAAGGGGTTGCGACCCACAGGTTGAGAACCGCTGCCTTATGGGAAAGCAAAACTTATTCAAGACGACAACATAAATCAAAGGGAAATAGAAAAAAAACTAGAGTCTAGCAGGGGATTGAAATAAATCAGCACAACCAACCAATGCATTTTTAAAGATAAAAAGCAGAGTAAAACAGAAAATTCAAAAAGTGAAGTTAAAACCCAGGCATAAGAAAATGAACTGCCGAGAGGAAGATGGATGACTGGTGACTTTACGACCACTTCCAGAGAAACTGGAATCTTCAAGACACCCCTGCCCAGGTGGGTCCACAACCATCCAAAGCCATCTTGGGTCATTCCTCAGGGTTCCCATTCAAATCTAGGGAGCAACACTGCCAGAGAACCAGCTTTTGGTAGCAAAATCAACTGATTGTCAGCAACAGAGAAAAAAAAAATCCAAGTTTTATTTCTTTGAGAATGTTTTTGGCTTGTCTTTCCAGAACTTGGAAAGGAACTATCTCAACTTATGAGAAGCAATGTTAGAACTTTTCTTGCTCTAGCTCCACAGCAAATGGAATAGAAATACCCATGCCAGATTATGTATTCTGCTGTAGGAAAAAGGTTGTTTCTAGAAAGTCCAGTGCACTGTAGTTTTTCATTGAAACAAAAACTCTTTCCAATAAAATTCTCTTATTTTTTACATTGCAGATATGGGAATCTGTGCCATAACAGCCATTCCATTTGAAAAATCAAAAGTTCTTTTCACTTTGGAAGAGTTGGATGATTTTTCTTTTGTAGATGAAACTGATCATCAGGTAGTTCAAGATGTAACACGAATTGGGCCTAGCCAAGAAAAATGGGGCTGGATAATGTTTGAATGTGGAATTGAAAATCTGACAATAAAAGGTAAATGATCTTTCAACATTTTTAATATATGATAACACTAAACATTGTAAAGAAATTGATATGTTCTATGTTTCTATATTGACAGGTGGTAGGCAATGTGGTGCTGTATTATATAATGCATTTGGGAATATAAGTAAATCTGTAGCTACCGACAGAGGTGGATTTCTTGCATCCAATAATTCTTCAGATTCTCCAACTGGCAGTGGTTACAATACTGATGTGTCTGAAGAAATTCCCCAATGTGGTTGCGTTAGTGCTGGTTCTGATACTCGTTCAAATTCAGTTTCAGATGAGCAAGTAAGACAGTTTTAAAATAGTCTTTGGACCATTGTTAGCTGTTACTATTGTGACAATAAAAATGTTTTCCAATTTGCTAAATTAAGCTGTTTTTCAATCTGAATCACTTTTCTGGGAAAATATGTAATTTGCATGCATGTTCATGTTTTGATAAAAAAGGACATGCTTTTTTTTTTTTTTTTGCAGGTGACACAATAAGCTTCCATCTTAAAAAGAAATTTAAGAAACCTCCGACCATCCACTTTGGACTAATCTTGCACTTTTTCAACTTTATTACTCTTGTTTAGGATGAAGGGGTTGAATCTGATGAACTAAAAAAGGATAATCCTTTAAGGCCACCCCCACCTGATTCTTGCAGCATGAAACTGACAATCAAAGAAATCTGGTTCAGTTTTGCAGCTCCAACAAATGTTCGTTCACATGCCCATATATTTTCAAGGTGTGTTGGATTCCATTTCACATTATTTGAACTTTGGTCAATGGACTGTAGTATATTTTATTGTCTAATATATAAAGCATCTAAAATCTACATGGACTTCACATATAAATTCATATAAATTTAATTTATGGAGTTCATTGTGTAGTTTTAATCTAGAGTAGATACCAACATTTTTTGAGAATGTGCACTAGGCATTTCTACCTAAAATACTGTATATTTTATGTACCTAGACAGGCACATTTTTAAAGTTATAATTTTGTTGCTGAATGAGAACAATAGTAGACTAAAATTACAAATTGGAATATTTGTTAGTAGATACAATTTAATTTTTTTAAAAAATTTATATTCTTAAGTAGTTCAATCTTTTTTGTGTTTGTTATGATTAGGGTAAAGTTCAGGTATCAGTTCTTTTAAATACTTGAATGATTCAGACTGCTAACTTTTTATTCCAAAGTGTGGAGCGTGCTATTTTGTCCTAAGACCTCATTATTAATATGTCTCTGTAACTGCAATTAACTTTGTGTATAACCATGCAAATTGTGATACTTTTACTCTTACTGTTTTAAATATTTTTCCCTAAACTCTTTTAATCTTAGTTTTGTCTTTGATTGCAATGTTCATAATAGAAATACTGGTTTTTATACATACTGTAGTTACCTAGTCTTACTTTTGCTATCCTGTATGTACAAATGAAAATCAAAAATTGTTATGGTGATTGATATTTCTATGAAAGTACTCAAATTGTACACTGATAATTTTACCTAGTTTTGTGATGAAACGTCTGCAAGAAAGCAACCAAGATCAGAGAGCACGAAGGATCCCACGATATTTAAATTAATTCCTTGTACAGTTATGGATTACTATGGATATTAAAGAACATGTATAAAATTATGTAACTGATGTTCAATTTCCCTTGCATATCCAATTGTTTTATAATTCATCTTTTTTCTAATATTGTAGGCAACTGAATCTTCTGAGTACTGCAACTCCAGCCATTGGGGCTTGGCTTGTTCCTATTGATCAAGTAAAGTCTTCTTTAAACAAATTAGAAACAGAGGGAACCTTGCGTGTTTGTGCTGTCATGGGATGTATAATGACAGAAGCCTTAGAAGTAAGTATCTATTAAGAGAAAGAGTTTGGATATATTATGCAAAGACTTAACTCTTGAGAAATGTACGATAGTGGGAAAAGTGAAGAGAAAGAGAAGGTGACCAGCAGACAGATTGGAAAAGATTAAAAAACAATTTAGCAAGAAAAAGAATATCATACCTCTGTAAAATGTATTCAGTTATCTCTATAAAGCACAGAATGTTGTTCCCTTTAAACCCCATTTCTTAACCTTTAGTTTTGAAAGATACACACAATAACAATATAATATTATTAGAGGATGATCATAAAAACTAATGAAGTTCTAAATAATTTTGTATTTAGTTTTTCGGTAAAAATAGACTGTTAGCATAGACTGTGTATATAGATATTAGCCGCAATATTAGATTGTGAAAAAATATTCTATATATAGAACTAATATAGCTAATTGCTTTTATGTATTCAGAATAAAAGTGTACACTTTCCTTTGCGAAGCAAGTACAACAAGCTCACAAAATTATCTCGTTATCTACAAGAAAATCCTTCCTGTCTGCTGTGCAATATACTTCACCATTATCTTCATCAAGCAACTTTTTCCATCATTGAGGAAGCAACCATGGTAAGTTACTGCTTAAGAATATGGTCTAATTAAAAAAAATTACTAAAAAAAGGAGAGTTCTTTCATACTGTGATCTATATTTATAAAATATTCTTTACTAATTGCAATTTCTATTAAAATTTGTATAAATCTCTTGTGACATACCTGGCTATTTAATAATAATAATAACTGCTTATTGCTAAAAATACACTCTGGCAGTATCCAGAGGAAAAACAGAAGCCAAAGAAACAAAAACAGAAGAAGCATTGTTAACACATTCAGAAAACCCCTACATATGTAAAAATATTTTATTTTATTATATTATTATAAGCACAAAATGAATATTTTATTGTGTTTTTGATCAACATAACTTTTTAAATTTATTTTATTTTATTGTTATATTGTTATACTGTTATTGTTTTGATATAGTGGTATTTATGTAGTGTTGACTACACTCTAATATAGTCAACATTACATAAACACACTAATGTTTTATTTTTTTATTATTAATGATTTCAGTTTTATCACTTTTTATTGTGATTTAAAATGTTGATATTAATAAGCATACGATTAGCTATTACATCCAAGAATTTAACAGCTGCAAAGTATATAAAAATATTTGTTGCACAATAAAGTTTTCTATCTTAAGGTGATTACTTAATGCTAAGATCTCCAGTGTGTTATACTTATTGTTTATACATGTTAACAAAAAAACAAAAACAAACAAAAAGAAAGAAAGAAAGAAAATAAAAATAGAGCAAAATAGGCAACAACAACTAAAAAGAAAAAAAAGGGAAAGGACTTATCCTTTGTTAAATAACTTGAACATTTTAAAAACCCGGACTCTAAATTGTAGGAATAAATAAGAAAACTCAGAGATATTTATTTGCAAGCAAATTTGGATGTGATGATATGTAAGGGGGCATCTCTTTTGGAGGCTGGATTTTAGAATGTTCTGGGTATGTGTTTGTATTCTAGAGTGATGGCCTTCCTGCTCTGGTAACATTAAAAAAAGGTCTCATTGCATTAGCAAGGCAGTGGATGAAGTTCATTGTGGTGACCCCAGCCTTCAAAGGGGTAGGTTTACACAGACCAACTCAGCCAATAAAACTCCAGTCAACTGTACAACAGGAACAAGAGGATGGCTTAGGTTTGGACAATGTGGGAGGACTTCAAAGTGACACAAGCGCTGATGGGGCAGAATTTGAGTTTGATGCAGGTATTGTATTCATTTTCACATACTTTCTCTTTCTCTCCCCCCCCCTTCCCTCTGTCCCTCCATCCCTCTGTGTATTCTTAAGATCAGTTTATTTTGCGTTCCATCCACATATGGTATTATTTCCTCTGACACATACTTGGAGAGAAATATGTTTTAAAAATTATTTAACCTTGTCCTGTCAGTGCATAAAATGGATTTTCCTTCCAAGTGCTTTTTCTTCTTTAATTATGCATTTGTAAAATATTGTAATATTCTAAACTAATTCACAGGGAAAAAAATATAGGTACTTACAGTAGCATAAGCAATATAATTTTAAAATTCATAATCACAATAATTAAAAAGTGGGAGGGAGGCTGTGAAAATGTTATAAATAGAAGAACTTCAAAAAATACTGCTTCAGTTTTACTACTTACTGTTTTGCTGAGATTATTGAATTACATTATTCAAATATTGCTGTTTCTTTCTTTTCCTTCCTTATCTGTACATAGCAGCTGGTAGCTGATAAATTGATTCCCTCAAATTAATGCATAGCTAACAGATATGGAGTTGTAATCCTGGCCTATCACTTAAGCAAAGACCTGTACTGAGTGGGCATTTTAAGGGGAATTGTAATTTATATATTCAAAAACCAAGATCTGCAATAACCATTTAAGTTTTCTTGTGAGGAAAGAATATTTGCATTTATGAATTTGTTTTTCTTTTGTGTTTCTGTTTAAAACAACTGGATTTTACTTTGTTCAAACAATTGGTGACTTTCAAGGTAGATTAGGTTAGGAAACAGATTCCACAGGAAGCCTAGAATTATATTTTATTGAGATAGGCTAAGAATAGAATTTTGAAAGTCCATATTTTCATTCATCTTTTTATAGGCCAGAAAGTTGGGGGATGGGAGTTAGTATGAGTCTTTCTATAATATTTTCCTCCCTGAGACTTTTCATACAGGTAGTCCTCAACTTATGACCATTTGTTGAAATGGCCGTAAGTCATTGAAATTACAAGGGTGTCAACAAGAGCGACTATGACCTGTATTCACACTTATGACTATCACACCAACCGCACAGTCATGTGATCGTAATTCAGACACTGGACAGCCAACTCACATTTACAGTTAATTTTAATGTCCTGTGGTCATGTGCTTGTGATTTGCATTTTTTTTTTTTTTTGCTGATTTCCAGCAAAAAAATTCCCCTTGGGGAGCCTGGATTCACTTAATGACTCCAGTGATTTGCTTAATGACCGCTGTAGAAATTGTTGTAAAATCAGGTCTGAGACAAATTACTATTGCAATGATTTAGGATGGAAATTTTCCCAATTGTGATCATAAGTCGAGGATTATTTATATGTTTCTTCTGCACCTGCTGTTTCTCTAACAGCCTCTGGATTCCACTGCAATTGCTTATCTGGCTTATCTTGTATAAGTAGCAATAATTATGCATGGTAATATGTTACTCAGCCTGTTTTACAGACTGAATTTATAAACATCCACTATAAATAACTGCATGTAAGTGTGTTCCAATCATCTGTAGCAGGGATGGGTTCCAAATTTTTTTACTACTACTCTGTGGGCGTGGCTTAATTTTGTGGGAGTGGCTTGACGGCCATGTGACCGGGTGGGAGTGGCTTGACGGCCATGTGACAGGGTGGGAGTGGCTTGATGGCCATGTGACTGGGTGGGAGTGGCTTGGCGGTCGTGTGACTGGGTGGGAGTGGCCAACTTGTAAAATGTGGTGAAAAAGTGATTTATGACCATTTTTCACACTTAACAACCGTCAGTCGTTAAGTGTGCAAAATGGTCATAAGTCACTTTTTTTCAATGCCATTGTAACCTTGTACA
>QLTV01000602.1:1381005-1447891 GCA_003457575.1 Thermophis baileyi | reverse complement strand
GACGTTAAAAAAAAAAATTAAAAAAAATAAATAAAGCCAAAAAAAGACGGCGACTGCATGCACAGTGCTGGAAGTCACCTTCTGAGCATGCTCAGAAAAAAAACAAAAAAACCAAAATCGGAATTTTTTTTTTTAAAAGATGGCAGCTCCCACGGACCGGCAACCACCAATCCGGTTCGGATGACGTCGGGCAAACCGGTCCGAACCGGTAGGAACCCACCCCTGATCTGTAGGATATATACCTTGGCAGCTAGCAAATGCTGTTGTGTAGCAACATCCCTTTCACAATTCCCAGATTCTGTTGCCAGGCTGGTACTAAAAACAATCAAGGCTTATCATCCCTGGGGATATTAATTTCTCTTTGGATGGCATTAAGTTAGGACAACTCAGGAGTTCATGTCAGAAGCATGTTCTCCATGTGGGATTTAGTAGCTTAATGTGTGGTATTAAGGCTATGAGATACCATTGCAACAGGGGTGGGTTCTAATTTTTTTTACTACTGGTTCTGTGGGCGTGGCTTATTTTGTGGTTGTGGCTTGGAGTTCAGGTGGGTGTGGCTTCAGGTGGGCGTGGCTTGGTGGTCAGGTGACTGGGTGGGCGTGGCCAACTTGTAAAATGTGGTGAAACTCACTTAACAACGCTCTTGCTTAGCAACCAAAATTTTGGGCTCAATTGTCATACGTTTTTCTTTCTTTCCTTCTTTCTTTTTCTTTTTCTTTTTGTTTCTTCCTTTCCTTTCCTTTCCTTTCCTTTCCTTTCCTTTCCTTTCCTTTCTTGCCTGAACATACAGCTGCCGTGCCCACCTCTCGCCTGTCGCGGCTCCAACGGCAACAGCTTTGGGAGATGTGGGCTCGTCTGGAACTGCTCCCCTGCAGCTGAGCCTGCGGCTTGTCCCTGCTGCCCCCGGATGCGAGGGAGCAGGGCAGGTTTCTTTCTTGTCTCTCTCTCCCTTCCTCTTTCTTTCTTTCTCTCTCTTTCTCTTTCTCTCTTCTCGGCGGTGGGAGAAGGAAGAAAGTGCTCTGGGACTGGGAGGGTGGGCGGGCCGGCCTGGCAGCGGCACATCCCCTGTCATGTGCCGTCCTGGAGCGCTGTTGCCGCCACCACCACCCCTCTCGCCTTCCTGGCTTTGGCTCCGGGACCAGCAAGAAGCGCGGTTGAGCGTGGCTGGGGCGTTAGTGCGGGAGTGGTGAGGAGTTCAGGGCAGGCGGCGGTTCATCTTTGTGTGCGGAGGGCAGGCGAGGGGAGGGCAGGGGGTCCCCCGCCCTTGGTGCCCCTCTTCCGCGCAACCTGCTGCTGCCGAGCGGTCTCCTTCACGCCGCCCGCTTTGCTCGTGGGGCTGATGGGCTGGAACTTCTGCGCTTCTTTGCTGGCATGGTTGACCGGGGCCATTTCCCCCCTCGCCCTGCCTGAACATATAGCCGCCGCGCCCGCCTCTCGCCTGCCTCGCATCCGGGGGTAGCAGGGGAGCAGTTCCAGACGAGCCCGCATCTCCTGAAGCCGCCGCCGTTGGAGCTGCGACAGGTGAGAGGCGGGCGCGGTGGCTGTATGTTCAGGCAGGGCGAGAGGGGGGGTGGCTCGTCTGGAGCTGCTCCCCTGCAGCTGAGTCCGCGGCTTGTCCCTGCTGCCCCCGGGTGCGAAGGAGCGGGGCAGGCGAGATGCGGCCACGGCGGCTGTATGTTCGGGCAGGGCGAGGGGGGGAATGGCTCGTCTGGAGCAGCTCCCTCGCACCCACGCCCGCAGCAATCAAAAAATAGCTTCTGCGCATGTGCAGAAGCAAAAATTAGCAAAAAAAAAGAAAAAGAAAAAAAAGAAAGCAAAAAATGTCCAAGATGGCAGCGCCCACGGAGACACTGACAGAACCGGCTCTGTGATGTCATCGCCGAATTGCTAACAGTTGTAAAGAACCAGTTAGAACCGGTAGGAACCCACCTCTGCATTGCAGCATCCTCCAGGTTGGCCCATAGGTGGTGTATTAAGTGGAACTGGGCAACTGGATTCTCAGCCATGGCCTACAGCCGTGATGGCGAACCTATGGCACGTGTGCCAGAAGTGGCACGCAGAGCCCTCTCTGCTGGCACGCGCGCCGTCGCCCCAGGTCAGATCTCCGTGGCGTTTCTTTCGTGAGCTTCTGTTTCCCTGCAAACGACGAAAAAAGCTCACGAAAGAAAAAGATCTTACCTCTTGTCGCGCTGCTGGTGTTGGGCTGCCCTGCCTCCTGTCGGCCAGCTGATCTTCGGGTCTCTGCTGCACAGGTGTGCATGTCTGCGCATGCACATTTGCGCATGCACCTTTCAGTTTGGGCATGCGCGCGTGCGCAGTTTGGGCACTCGGTGCCTAAAAGGTTCGCCATCACTGGCCTACAGCTACCTATGAAGCAGTAGCTGTGGAACACCCAAATCTGGGCTGGTTGTCCATAAAGAGGTAACACCATAACTATTAAAGCACCTTAATAAAAAAGAGGAACAAATACATTTAAGTAACTTTTTAATTGTGTTGAATTACATTTTAATTATTTATTCTGGAAAATATGTAGTAAACAGATACCAAAAATCCTTCAAAGTTAAGGAAAAAATTATACATACAATATAACAGAGTTCCCCAACCTTTCCAGCTTTGCGGATCAGCAAGTGGAGGGAGAAAAGGGATGGGTCCGTGTGTGCGGTGGGCAAGCACGGACAGGCGGCTCCATTTGTGCAAGTGGAGGACATGCACGCTGCTCACTCAAATGGTGCAAACACTCTCTCTCTGCTGCTTGCGCAAGTGAGGATACGCGTGCGCTCGCTTGCCACTTCTGTGGCCCGGTTCCCAATGGCTCAAGGCTTGATAGTGGGCCGCGACCTGGGGGTTGGGGACCCCTGCAATAAAATGTGTGCACTCCAATAAAACTCTTCTAAAGTTTTTCAGTACAGGTAATCCTTGGCTTAGAAACATTAGTTTAGCTTCAGTGGGGCAAGGTGGATTCACTTAACGACCGTATGTCTCACTTAACAACTGCATTGATTTGCTTAAAACTGTGGCAAAAAAGGTTGTAAAATGGGACAAAAGTAACTTAACAGCTGCCTTGTTTAGTCAAGGAAATGTCAGGCTCTGTTACGATCATTAGTCGAAGACTATCTGATTAATGTAAATTAGCAGGGAAGTTGTTTAATGAAAAGTACTTGTAAAAAGAGTCCAATATATTTATTGACGCTGAATGTGCTGATTCAAATTTCAGTATTTTTCTTGAATTTTGGATACCCAATATTAATAAGAATTTGTTGGCAGATAAGCAATACCTATTTTAGTAACCAATTGTCTTGGCTATATTTTTCCTCTTGATAATTTCTCCATTTGTCAAATGTTTTAGCTACTGTCAGTGAACATACGATGCTTCTGGAAGGAAGTGGTACACGCCCCCCACCTGCTGCTGGGCCTGTAACTGGCGCTGAGATTATGAGGAAATTATCAAAGACTCATACTCATAGTGATTCTGGCCTTAAAATAAAGGTAAATCTGTTTTATTCCACATCAGTGTGAAATTTTATATCATATGCATACACATATTTTTTTGTTGAAGAAAAAATACAAAAATATAATTTTGTATCTAGATCTTAGCACTCCTTATAATTAAAATATGAACGATGTATTTACCACTTTGCCTCCAGGTAGAGTTTCATTCAGGTTAAGTTCTTGTGATCACCAGCTATTTCTTATACTGTGAAGAAATCTGGGCAGAAAACAGATTGAATTTAGTGGGAATTAGCAATGGATATGTATTGGAGTTGGTTTCTTGTTATCTTATTAACACTCTATGTGTATTTGCTTTTCAGGGTATCCATCCATATCATTCTCTGAGCTATACCAGTGGAGATACAGCTACGGACTCACCAATGCATGTTGGTCGTTCTGGGCTACTTGTTAAAGAAAGTCCAAGAAAAGAGAGTTTACTTAGCTATTTGACTGGAAGTTTTCCTAGCCTACATAATCTTTTGGAGGGGACTCCTCAAAGAAATACCACCGCCCCCAAAAATAGCTCTTTAACAAGAACAGGTAGAAATCATTTCATTGCTATTATATTTTATTGATGAAATCAATGAATGATGGCTTAATTTCACACTATTCATTGTTTTCAGTATTACTTTCAGTAATATTACTGAAAGTAGTATTACTGTTTTCAGTAAGAGCCGAGGTGGCGCAGTGGTTAGAGTGCTGTACTGCAGGCTACTTCAGCTGACTGCTAGCTGCAGTTCGGCGATTCAAATCTCACCGGCTCAAGGTTGACTCAGCCTTCCATCCTTCCGAGGTGGGTAAAATGAGGACCCAGATTGTTGGGGGCAATATGCTGACTCTGTGAACCGCTTAGAGAGGGCTGTAAAGCACTGTAAAGCGGTATATAAGTCTAAGTGCTATTGCTATTGCTACTTCCTTAGAATTCTCAAGATACTATAGCGATTTTCTTTTCACCAAGGCACAGGTTCAGATGTAAACTGCATAGCCACTTCTCTACAACTAAATTTGATTAAAGTGGCAATAAATCAGCTGGTACAAACACTGTTACCAAAAGAGATCCGTATTACTTTTGGAATATTTTTTAATAAAGTGTAATTTATTCCTGGGTCAGTATCTGTAGACTTAAAAACAAGGTGTAAAATGTCTCTTCTTGGTCTGTTTCTTAGATGTTTGTCTGCTGTCTGTCTCTTATTTATTTATTTAAGCTATATCCTCCCTCTTTTTCAAGGGCTTAAGGTGGAGTATATAGTTTTCCCTTCTCCCAATTTATCCCCACAACAACAAGCCTATGAAATAGTCTGAGGAAGTGTGACTGAGTCAGAGCCATTCATTGAGTTTCCATGGCTGAAGGTGGACTTGAACTTTCATCTCCCTGGTCTAACATTTTAACAATTTCACTACACTGATTATGGGAAATTTGAAGAAAGGATTTGACCTAATAAATAAGTAGAAGAAGAATTTGTAGACAATTTTGTAAAATATAGAATTCTGTTGTATGCTATGTATATTCTGTGTATATGTAATTCCAATAAAGTTTATTGTACAGGTTTCAATTCTATAGAACTTTTATTGGTAAGCTATTTTCTCTGTAATTTATAAAAATATGGCCACATGGCATTTTTTTTTCATTGTGCCTTCTGGTACCGTATCTGCCTAGAATCTGTCTAGATTTTTTTTTTATCATTTGTACTTTGGGTTTTTATGGTTCGTCAGACAGTCAGATGTTCGGACTAGATTTTTGCCTGCCTATTAAGTCCTTCCCTAGGACCTGGGATAGGCAGATATTGATGTTTGATGGTGTTTCAGATACCATTGCAGGATGTAAGCTGTTCCAAGTAAAGCTGCCTTTTACAATTGACTAATGTTGAATTTGACAATGCTGATGGTGTGCAAATGGTGCAAAACCAAAAATGGTTTTGCAGTCTCTGTATTTTGTTACCTTCTACAGTTTTTTCTCTTCTATTATTATTACTAAAATCTGTAGAGATACATAGAATCTAATTTCAGTCCTCTGATTGTGTCCTCTGATTGTAATAGGGCAAAGAAAGTTCTTCTAGCTTTTTTTTTATTAACAAGAAATTGGCCAATATTTAATGCTTGGTTGACACTTCAGCATCAGTGACAGAAATGTATGTAAAGTACAATTTTTTCTGCATAATCACTTAAAATTAGTTTCAAATTGGTTTGAAAAATATATTATCAACATTTGTTTTTAAGGACTTACAGTAATTAATAATTGTTTTTATTCCTATCTAGCAAACACCATGCAATCCGAAATTCTATCAGAACATCCCTTATTAACAGAACCATCTGTGAGTTTTTATAACTGGATGTCAAATGCAGTTGGCAATAGAGGAAATACGGCTCAAGAATCTCCTGTCACCAAAACTGGTCACAACAGTCTTCCAACAGGTATTCTGAAATTCAGAGTTTGCTTTAATACAATAACTGAATGCCTAAGTAAAATAAAGCGGGGGTGAAATGCTACCGGTTCGGACCGGTACAGGAGAACCGGTAGCGGACATGTGGCCTGGGTCGCAGAACCGGTAGCGACCGCTGGCTGGCCACGCCCCCGAACTGGTCCCCTGGTCGCCCGCCCCGTTTCTGCAAAGGCAGAGCCCCCCCTGCAGGGCGATCCAAAGAGGGGAGTGGGATGCTGCAGAAAAGGCCGCCTTCCACCCGGGCCCGCATGCCTCCCGTGCCGGCTCCGCGGGGCTTGGGGCTCTGAAGCAGCCCACTGGCTTCCCACCCGGCCACCTGCCTGCTCCATTTGACCGCTGGCGCCACTCCGGGAACTCTGCCCGCGGAGTCTGGCGCTCCGGGGGAAGGAGGCTCAGCCGCAGCGTCCGCTTCCCGCCGGTGAAGAAATGGAGCAAAAGGGGCGGAAGCTGCTGGCGGGTGGGCAGAAGCCCCCTGCACGGGGAGAGGGCCAGGCCCAGCCATGCCACTGTGGAGCTTTCCCTTCGGCCTGGGCGGCGGGGCTTACCCGGGTGGGCCAGTGCGGGTAGCCCTTCATCTTTACCAGGTTGCCGCACTTGTAGTTGTGTGGCCGGCCGGAGTGGAACATGGCGCAGGCGGAAAGCCCGATGCAGCCCCCGCCGAGGCTGCCCTGGCCGAGCGATTGCCATGCCTCCCCAGCAACAGGCGCTCCAGGGCTGCCTTGCCTGCCTTCGCCACCTCCGTGCGCTGTGCATGGAAGGGGCCGGCACCGCTGCTCTCGCCAACCTCCCCGCCTGGCTCCAGACGTCCACCTGCCCGAAGCAACCTCCCAAAGCAACCCTGCCACCATTCACTTTCGTTTCGCGGCGGGAGAAGGAAGAAAGCGAACGGCGGCGGGGTTGCTTCGGGATGTTGCTTCGGGCAGGTGGACGTCTGCAACCAGGCGGGGAGGGAGGGTGGCGTGAGCGGCGATGGCGGCCCCTTCCACGCGCAGCGCACGGAGGCAGGCAAGGCGACCCCGGCGCACCTGTTGCTGTGGAGGCGCAGTGATCGCTTGGCCAGGGCGGCCTCGGCGGGGGCTGCATTGGCCTCTCCGCCTGCGCCATGTTCTGCTCCGGCCAGCCGTGCGACTACAAGTGTGGCAAACTGGTGAAGATGAAGGGCTACCCACACTGGCCCGCCCAGGTAAGCGCCACCGCCCAGGCCGAAGGGAAAGCTCTGCGGTGGCGCGGCTGGGCCTGGCCGTCTCCCCGCGCAGCGGGCTTCCGCTCCGCTGGCGGCTTCCGTCCCTCTTGCTCCACTTCACCGGCGGGAAGCGCCACCGCGGCTGAGCCTCCTTCCCCCGGAGCGCCAGACTCCGCGGGTCAAGTTCCCGGAGTGGTGCCGGCGGTCAAAGAGAGCAGGCAGGTGGCCAGATGGGAAGCCAGTGGGCTGCTTCGGAGCCCCAAGCCCCGCGGAGCCGGCCCGGGTGGAAGGCGGCCTTTTCTACAGCATCCCCCTCCCCTCTTTGGATCGCCCTGCAGGGGGGAGGCTCTGCTTTTGCAGAAACTGGGCAGGCAATTTGTACGGAGGATTGGTGGGTGGGGGGATGCGCGGCCCTCCGGCATGGAGAGCTGGTCAAGAGAAGGCTCCGAGGTTCGCTTGGGCAGTCAAGCCAGATGGCGGAGGGAAACTCAAAGCGTTGGGGGCTTCAGAAGGGCAGAATGTGCTTCAGAATGTGCAGCTCCTGGCTCTAACAGTGAGTGACGTGAGTGACGTCAAGTTGGCCACGCCCACCCAGTCACATGACCAAGCCACGCCCACAGAACTGGTAGGGAAAATTTTTAGATTTCACCACTGAAATAAAGTAAAAGCTATCTTTAAAAATAATCTACTCTGTGCTTGTTAATTGAAATGAAAAAATTAAAAGAATATACTACTGAACTTAAGGTATTTAAAATAGTAATATAAAATGAACTTTAATGATAAATTAGCCCATTATCCTGTTTCTACTAGCATCATCTAACCATTTTCAAAAATTCATCAAAGAAGATTTTTCTTAGTAACTGTCCGTCGAAATCAGTTTGGAATATAATGATATATTTATGCCTTTTGATCTTAAGAAAAAAGTCTATATATTATCATTCTCAAAGTCGAAAGTTTGACTACTGATAGTTATCCCAAAGGGGTATGGTCCTGAATTCAAGGCAATAATCTCTCCTCAAGAAATTTTAGAATGAAAAAACTTCCTCTTTCACAATTACTACATTCTCAGTAAAACAGAGACTGTACTTGGAAAAAAAAATATTCCTTTGAGGTGAATACAGTATTTATTTGATGTGCTAGTAATGAAAACAATGTAAGATAATTGTGCAGACATTTTAGGCTCTGAAGAGATAAAAACGTTCTGGCTATTTTTCAACTGCTGGAATTCATGATCGTTCTTCATATTCTGTGTCAATAGTGATGGGTGTTTGTGTGTGTACACATATATACAGACACACACAGATGCTTACATACATCAGCTGAAATTGATGTCATGCAGAGTGTATTTTCCTCAGGATTAAAGTTTTCTTTTATCTGAATAATTTTTCAGCTTTCTGAATCCTGAATATAGTAGAACTAAGTTTGCTACTAGAAAATTAATACAGGAACTGTTTTATAGGTGTAGCTCCAAATCTTCCAACTATACCGTCAGCATCTGACTTCAATACAGTAATGTCTAGTGATCAAAACACATTGGATGGAACACATTCACAACACAGTACTAGCCAAGATGATATTGTTGGTATTGAGGAGGCAAACCAGGGACTCCCTGCTGTTCAACTTGCTGATGCACAGGTATATGCTTGTCTTTAAAATTGGAGCCCAGGCATGATAAAGAGAGCCAGTTTATTGTATAGTGGTTAAGGCACGAGAGTAGAAATCAGGAGACTGTGAATTTTAGTCCTGCCTTAGGCACAAAGCCAAGGTGCGTGACTTTGGGGCTATACAGAAGTGGGATTCAGCAGGTTCTGACCAGTTCTGGAGAATCGGTAGCGGAAATTTTGAGTAGTTCGGAGAACCGGTAGTAGTTTGGAGAACCAGTAAATACCACCTCTGACTAGCTCCACCCCCATCTATTCTCTGCCTCCCGAGTCCCAGCTGATCGGGAGGAAATGGGGATTTTGCAGTAACCTTCCCCTGGAGTGGGGAGGGAATGGAGATTTTACAGTATCCTTCCCTGGAGTGGGGTGGGAATGGAAATTTTACAGTATCCTTCCCCTGCCACGCCCACCAAGCCACGCCCACCAAGTACACCAAACTGGACTCAGTAACTAGGCAGATCAGACTGTAGCAACTCATTCCTGGACTATCCCGCAACTACACTGGAGAATGGAGATTTTACAGTATCCTTCCCCTTGAGTAGGGTGGGAATGGAGATTTTACAGTATCCTTCCCCTGCCATGCCCACCAAGCCACGCCCACCAAGCCACACCACACCCACCAAGCCACACCATGCCCACCAAGCCACGCCCACAGAACCGATAATAAAAAAAATTGAATCCCACCACTGGCGCTATATCAAGGTAATTAGGCTGTTTTGTTGCAGAAAAAAAAGTTGTATATATGGAGATTTTCTACTGGAAGATAAAAGATTCAAGCTCTATATTTATATATTAGACCTAGGGTTTAAATCTGAAGCTTTTTCCACTTGACTTTTCAAATCAACATAATTCTTTTCCAGTTTAAGTATTGGAGACATGCATTTCCTATCTACATAATAGTTTTCACAGTCCTAGGTTTTCATCTCTCCAACTTCAATTATGTCATTGGCATGAAAATTATAAATACATTGTTCTTCCTTCTTTTTGTTTAATTGCACATTAAATTGAAAGATACACATACACACTAAATTAATTATGTCAACCGGCAATCTTTCACTGCTTTAAAACATTGGAAGCATTTTCAAAAGTGTAGTAACATTTAATGAATGACAATTTCAATAGTTACGATTTAAGAAAACACCTGACTTTATTTTTGATAGGTTGTTTTCAAACCTCTTCTGAGCCACACAGGAATTCAGCCTCAGGATGTAGTACCATTGTGCTACAGGATGTACTTTGGTGAACATCTCTCATTCTCAGGAACTCTGGATTGCCTTAGGGCAGACATTGTTGATTCAGATACTGCAAAGGAGAGAAGAAGCAAAAGAGCACAACGGTATGACACTCAAGCTCCAAAAATACATTTCACATGAAAGATTTTTTAAATTTTATTTTCCTCTTTATGAAGTCAGAAATAATGCAGCCCTTAAGAAAATTATGAATTGGCATACCGCAGGCAAATTAGATAATTATGGAGTTGGGATATCACTTTCTGAAATGTTACCTAAATAATGTAATTTCAGTTGCTTTTATGGTTATTAATGTAAGAGTAATTCTTGTGTTTTTGTTTCCTAGGCAAGGATTAGTAAATCTTCCTCCACTTGAATTCAAACCAGCATTAATGTTGGAAACTTTTTGTATTAGTGCTGTTATAATGGAGAAGTCGGTGAATACACCTCAAAATTCTACCAATGCTCTTTCTTTTCATGACTTTAACAAACGTCATTATAGCACATTTCATTGCAATTTTACCATCTCTTGTCAATCTATAAGCCAGCATGTTGATATGGCACTCGTTCGACTTATTCACCAATTCAGCACCATGATAGATGATATTAAAGCTACACAAACAGACATCAAACTTAGTAGATATACAGCTGGCTCAGCTTCTCCAACACCAACCTTTAAAACTCGGAAACACAGAGACTTCCGTTCTTCCGATTTCAGTCGCAGTTCTCGAGGCAGTCTTAATGGTGTCAACAGAGTGAATGCAAAAAATAAACGATCAAACAGTGAGAACAATAAAAAAGAATCTCGGAATAAAAATTCACTGGGAAGGGCAGAAAGAAGGACTTCTAAAGTATCCAGAAAAGGTTCCAGGGATGTTGACCATGTCACCATTCATATGGATGACTCTGATTCAATTACAGTGTCGGAACAGAGTGAACCTTCTGCAGAGTGCTGGCAAAATATGTATAAACTGTTGAACTTTTATTCTCTTATCTCCGATCCAACAGGGATTTTAGAAAAATCTTCTGAAACATTTTATCCAGCAGGTAAGAAAATCTTTGATGAATTACCATAATTTGCCTCTCTTGGAGAGGGCAAATGAATTACATTCTGCCCATTAATGTTCCTGCATGCAATGTCCCAAAGGACAGAGCTTGCATCATACATACATACATACATACATACATACATACATACATACATATCCACCTTTATTATTTTTAGAAGTAACTCAGGGTGCCAAACATATCTAATATTAATCCAACAACAACAACAACCCTCTCAGGTTAGTTGGGCTATGAGACTGAGAGACTGGCCCAAAGTCACACGGGCTTTCATGTCTAAGTTTGGAATTTATAGTCTTCTGGTTTCCAACCTGGTGCCTTAATCACTAGATCAAACCTGTTGATTGACTGCCTGCCTGGCTTATTACTTTTAGTTGCCTGCCTGGCTTGTTACTTTTAGTTGCCTGCCTGGCTTGTTACTTTTGTAGAGTTTCCCATCTTAAAACAACTCTTGTGATGCACGTTTCATAATTTGGTACTTTCACAGTTAGGAACATGTTGATGTATAGGGTTTTCTTTTTTTTAAAGCTAAATAAAAATTTTAATTCTAAAATTGGTAATTAATTTTGGCAAACTGGCAATTAAAATGGTTCAGTTAGACAGCAAATATTACTATTTAATACCTGATTATTTTCAATAATGCAGAAAAGTTGTAACTTAAATAATAGGAAAAGAATAAATCCTGATAAAGTTAGAGGAATTTAAATGAAAAAAGACATATGAAATGTGAAGACTTGATATCTAGAAGAGACTGCTTTGTAGATGAATAAGGCATAAGTGCTTTTTTGACACAGGATCAAAAAACCCCTTTAATAAAAGAAACACTGGATTTAGTAGTTTTATGATTTTTCATACAAGGAATGATAATTGGATTTACTGTGCATTGTTGCCATATTTAGAAAGTTAGAATTTATACCACCTAGAAAACTCATTAAGATCAAAATCCTATGTATAAGAATGGTAGCTTTTGATAGCGGCTGCTTTTGAGCATCACAACAATATTCATATCAAAATCCAATCCTTGGCTAGCTAATATAATTTTGTAGCTGACTTGATTAAATTTTTTGTTTACACACACAAAAATGAAGGCAATGAGAAAGTTCTCAATCCCATTATTTATATGTATTATATGATGTTCACAAATGTGAGGTCAAATATGTAAACAGTTGTTTTGGTGGCTCTGAGTCAATTTTGACTCCTGGATGGTCAAGTCTATGCAGCTTACTTGGCAACATTTTCAGAAGTAACTTTCCATTGCCTTCTTCCTCAGGCTGAAATAGAGTGATTGGCTCAGCCTGTTGGCTTCAGTGCCTAGAGCAGGACTAAAACTCACATCACCTAACTTCTAATCTGTAGTTACGGTAGCCTGTATTTACTGCATCAAAATAGCTCTCTCTGTACGTAGCTAGTTACAGATCCCACATTACAACTATTTCAATTTCTGATTAATTGTCCTAATTAATTATTTATTGTTCTGTTAGCTTATTTAAATTTTAATTCTGATTAATCAGAAACAATTCTCATTCATTGTTAAATTGAATTTATTGGCAACACTTAATGGTAATTCTAAATTTTAATTGAAATGTTGACATTTTGAACATTTTGAAGGATACAGAGTGCCACCAATTTTCATTAAATTAATTTATCTATGTGAAGCAAGTATCATCAGTTTACAAAACCAAAATCCTAATATGAAGATGCTTACTATCTAATGTGTTTATTGTGTTTAACATATTCATTATGTTTTACTGCTTTTTTTTAAGGCTAAATAAAACAGCCTACAAGATAAGAAATAGTACAGATATAAAAGTTAAAGACATATTGAATTCAGCAGGAAACAGTGCCTTGTTAAATTCATACTTGATGGGCATATTTTTATGAAGTAATTATTTTTGAATAAATTCTTTCAATATTTCTTGGTTTTATTTCCATGTCTTGTAGGAATTCGGAGCCCTATAGAACCTGCATGTAAAGTTGCATTTGAAAATGAACAGGATAGCAGCAGCTTGAGCAGACCTCAGAGAAAACGTAGTTTGGTAACAGCTGAACCTCAGCATGTGACTCTAATAATCTTTGGAATTGGCATGGTAAATCGCACACATCTTGAAGCAGATATTGGTGGGCTAACAATGGAATCGGAACTGAAGAGAATCCATGGTAGCTTTACACTCAAAGAAAAAATGAAAGGTAGAAGTTTTTAATTGAATACATTTGTTTTGACTAATAAAAATGAGAAGCCGGATATAGAATAAGATATATAATACAACAATATGAGCCAGGCTGCTTTTGGAAAAAATGTTTCTCTTATTGAAATAATGAAAAGATTATTCTGTTTAATGTATTTTAATGTAAAAGTAATTAGGATATTGCTTGGAATCTCAGATTAAAACTGGAGAGATTTGAGTTCATAGTCTTACTTACCTATGTGAAGCTTACTGGGCTACGTTGACTAATACAAATCTTAGCTACCTTACCTCATTGGCTTATTTGGGGAATAAAATGAGGTGGTATTTTGGATCACAAGTGAAATGGATAAAATGAAGGGTATAACTATAGCAGTGTTTTGCAAAACCATAAGAAACTGAAAAAGTATATTAGTTGCCTGGCCCAAATTATGTTAAAATGTCCTAACTTCAAAATTTGTTATTAAAAATGTCCATATAGTCTACTTTCTTCAAACATTTGAGAAATGTTTATTGCTATAAGGGTCTTATATTTTGCCTGTTGTATTTCTAATAAGAATTGTGCATGAATGTAAATAAACAATTTTTCACTTGAGTTTAAATGTCCTTTTTTTCCTATTAAAGATGTACTGCACCAAAAGATGACCGAGACAAGTGCTACTGCTCATATAGGTGGTGTTAATATTGTTCTCCTGGAAGGGATCACGCCAAATATCCAGTGAGTTCAAAGAAAAAGTGATGAATTTGCATTGTTACCTATAAAGACAGAAGTTGTGCCCAGTACAAAGATTAGGTCCGGTGTTTAGGAAGTAGGTAAAGACTCGAGGACCATTTTGATACGATAAGATTGTAATAAAATCGTCAAACTATGTTAATCCTGCCACGTTTTAATTTGATGTCCCTAATATATTGTCTTTTTTTTTTGTCTTTTTTCTGCCTCTAGCAATTAGATGTATTTAACCTAACTATAACAATTACAATCAACCTATTACTATCTTCTATGACCTATTTTTTTTGTTTCTGATGATCACGCTGCCATTTTTTTCCTTATGATTCTGCCATTATTGAACACTATACTTATTTATAGTTATGGATTTTTTGGCAAGAATAATTAAAAAAACAAAAAGATTTTCTTAATATAAACACATTTTCACTGGATTCTTTTTTGACAAATTCACTAAATTATGTGTAGAATTTTCTAGAAGGACTTTTTTTTTTAAGTAGTATTCTTAATTGAAGTAGTTATATTTTTAGAAAGCTTTAAAATACTGTGTTGCTTGGTAACTAATCATTTAACTTTGATGATGTTTATCTGATGTTAAAACAATTGTTTCCCTTTTTGTGCATTTTAGTCCTTGAATATTTTGCTAATATATATATATTTCATTTTCTGCTTCTTGCACACTTGAAAATGTATGGTTGTTACAATTTTATACTTAAACACTTTAAATAGAATAGCAATGTCAGGACACTATGAGTATGTTGGATAGTTCACTTTCACATATTTCATCAAATCTATCTGCAGTCATGTAAAAAAAGAAAGTATACTCTCTTTGAATTCTGTGGTTTTACAAATCAGGACATAATAAAAATCATCTGGTCCTTAACAGTTATTAAAAGTAGGTAAATACAACCTCGGATGAACAACAACACACGACATATTACAGAAAGCCAAAATGGAGAATGGGTGTACTTTCTTTTTCACATGACTGTAGATAATGGTGTTTTTTCCTGGCTGTAAAATATATTACTTAAGATTAAGAGAATATAGGAATAACTAATTTTTGGATCAGTTTTTCCCAGGTGCTATATATTTTCATATCAAAGATGTTGAGAGTCTATTAATTCTATGAAATCCTTTTCTGGATAAATTTGCATTTAACAAACTTAAATAAAACTTATCAATTATATATTACTTCAAAAGACAGCCAGATGTTTTAATGTTTGTATAAATGCCTTATTACAGTAATAAGAATGCTATAACAAAATAAAAATTAGTTACAAGACTTCTTATAAATTTGCATCTGTCCTGAGAGTTCAGTGTATGATCCAGTAGGTGAAAGATTAAATTTACCTGATTAAATTTATCCAGTTCTTGATCTGATAGAAATTTTGCATGCATACACTTTTGGAGCAGCCAGAAACATTATCAATATAATATTTATACTGAAATGAATGGCTTGCTTCTTTGCAGTATTGAGATTCACCAGTTGTCACTGCTTATATAATAATTTTTCAAGTATTTGAGCATATTTTGAATTAACAATATCTGACTAACTCTTCTGCATGACTCTTTATTTCTTAATTTGCTTTGTTTTGTTTTTGCTTTCATCCAATCTTCACATGTAGGCTGGAGGATTTTCCTACATCACCAACAAGCACAGCCAAACAGGAATTTCTGTATGTCACGTTGTCTTTAAATGACTTTCAGATAGAATGTAGTATAATTGAAGATGTATGTAGTATAGTTAAGATGCATTTTTGTGTATACTTAACTAGTTTTATTATGAAATACAGTACAAATACAATATGAAATTTGAATCAGCATATATTAGAAGTTTTGAATCGTGTTTATATTTTTTATTTATTGACAGACTGGGGCTTGGGGATTCTTTTGGTGCCTTCTGGCTAGTGTTAACTGCCTGGCCAAGTCTGTAGTTTTCCTGGCAAGATTTCAGAAGTGGTTTGCCATTGCCTCTTTCCTAAAGCTGAGAATGACTGACTGGCCCAACTTGCTTTGTGCTTAAGGCAGGACTAGAACTCATGTTCCTCTGCTTTCTAGCCTGTTACTTTTAATCACTACACCAAACTGACACTGCAGAATAGTTCATATTTTTAAAGTAATTTTTTAAATTTGTAACTTTTCTAATGTCACTCATTGGCATTATGAGAATATTGAGAATACGGACTTTATTCTGTGAGGATAATAAAGGATGATAATTCTGACCTTGCATTGATTAACAAAGACCCTCCTATTGTTATACTATAGTATTGTTATATTAAACGCTGTTAAGATGTTGCAACAAAAATTGTTACACATCACAGAAATATTTGATATAAATCCCATCCCAAAAGTGTGCATGGAATGTCTCATCTAAAGGAGCTTTTCTGTATACAATGTAAGCATTTACAGTATAATATTTTCATGCACACAGCCGTGCTCTTGATAGGACAGGTTCCAAACAGATATTACCATTGCATAGCCTCATACCTCTCTTACTGGAATGGGATGGGAGGAAACGGAGGTCTAATCCTAACTAATAATTGTGTGACATGGTCAGGACTTTTTTTGCCATACCTGAATAAGCTGCATATGTTATTGAGCAGCTTTGACTATTAAATTATTTGGTTAATTATATGCTATCAAGTCCTCATTGACTCATAACAACATAAATTGATTTGCTCCATGATAGTGTATCCCTAACCTGGTCTTTCAGTTCTTCTAATAGTACACCCATCACCACTTTAACTGAATTAATCCATCTCACTACTGGCATCATCTTCTCTTTCCTTCCATCTTCCCAGCATGAGAACCTTTTCTAGAATACGGAATTTTCACATAATGCGTCCAAAGTATGATAATTTGAGCCTCGTTATTTGTGCCTTATGATAAATCTGGATTGGTTTGTTTGAAGGTCCATTTGTTTGTTTTCTTGGATGATCTCATGACTACTCTTTGCTTTCTGGTTCTTCAAAGTCCAACTTTTGCTTCCATAGAGTATTACAGGGAATAAAATTGCTTGCACTACTCTGATGTTTGTAGATATAGACACATTGTAATATCTTTTCCAAGGCCTTCATGGCTGCTGTTTCAAATGCTAATTTATGGCATATTATTATTCTTTTACTATTGATCGTTAATCCTAAAAGGCAGAAGGTATCTACTAGATATCTTTATTATCAATTTTAATGTTTTGTTTTCATTAGTTTGGTCTTCTTTATATTTATTGTTAATTCCATTTTTCTCCCAATGCTTGGCTTTTATTACTAGACCTTGCAGATAGAGTCACCAACATAGCATGGGTTATTGATGTTTCTTCCTCCAAAACTATATTCACTGATCCAGATTGCCTTAATCTATATTCAGCACATAGATTAAATAACTAAAGAGTGATACACCCTTGTCTAATTCCTTTGCCAACCTGAAGCCAATCTGTTTTGCCATGTTCTGTCCAGACCAGGGATGGGCAATTAATTTTCCCAAGTGGCCACATGGGAAACTGGGACTGTTGTGGAGGGCCAAACTAATAGGGCTGCTGCTGTGGGCCAGACAGGGACAGCCAAAGGACCAGATTTAGCCCATGGACCATAGAATGCCCAGGTCTGGTCCAGTCTGTAGATCACAGCTTGATGTGTTCAGCACAATCAAATGCCTTCCTATAATCAATTAAGTATAATTGTACTAATTAGGCTCAGCTGAACATTGGCCATAGACTGCTAATACTATTTGATAGTACAAAATGACTCACTAAGGCCACTAAACATATTTTAAATGTTTTTGAAGAAGCTAAGCATGTATTTTCTTTTTAGAACTGTGGTGAAATGTAGTATTGCCAAATCGCAAGCTCTTTACAGTGCCCAAAGAGGAGTGAAAACAAACAATGCTGCCATCTTCAAAGTAGGTGCTATCAGCATCAACATTCCTCAGCATCCAGCTACTCTTCACAGCATGATGGTTCGCAGTTCTCATCAGCTTTCAAAACAAATATCGGATCTCATCAGACAACCATCTGCAGTGTAAGTATTTATTTGTTTATTTATTTAATAAGCTTACATTCCCTCGCCTAGAGGTATTACAATTGGTACAGTCATCACGTGGAAGCCTAGCTCACTATATAACTTTACTACAGTTCTTTGACCAAAACAGTATTACACTGTTTAGAACATATGATAATTGTATGTCCCTTTTGTATAAATAGTTCACAACCTCCCAAAGAAGATATTGCAACCCCACTACCTGCAGAAAAAACACCTACAAGTGTAAACCAGACACCGGTGGAAACAAATGAATTTCCGCAATTGCCAGAAGGTTTGGAAAAGAAGCCGATAGTTCTTAAATTCAGTGCCATGATTGATGGAATTGCTATTGGAGCAGCACTCTTGCCTTCATTGAAAGCGGAGTACAAAATGGGAAGAATGCGAAGTCATGGAATGACAGGTAATGAATTTTATTATTATATGAAGCATCTTAAAGTAACAGTCATAATTCCATTCAACTAACATTCTAATACATGCCACTGAGATTCATACAGCTCCTTCAGTGGGACATTCCGTTATTTTTTCTGCATTTAACAAAGGAATTTTGTCTCCCTGTTTCATGCCTGATTGTAAACTTCTCTGAGGCTCCTCAGTTTAGAATTCTAATACAGAATAATTGATAAGCAAATTCATGTATTTAAAACTAGTCAGTTACAGTAGTTCTTTGGATCCTGTTTCTCTTATGAGAATGACTACAAATTTTAAGATGCAGAAATTGGAATGGGAATGGAAAATATTGTTAAAACATTAAAAATTTGGATTGTGCAGCATTTTTAATTTGAAGGGAGAAGATACTTCAGGGGTAAGAACATAGCATCTTTCAGCCACCCCTTGAAGTAGTGTTTGGGTTTTTCCAGGATCAAGGGCTACCCTCTCTAAATCCCAAAACTAGGTATGCTTGCTGCAAGAGCTCACAGGCAGATGTAATGTTTATACCCCTATGTCTTGTTATTGCACCCTTTTCATTTGAATTAAAGGGCTGCACAAACTTATTGAAAATATTTTCACACTGAATATATATCATCTATTTTGCAGTGTGTTATCTGTAAAAATATGCTCACAAATCCAATATTAGTTTTATTTAAAAGCAGCTTTGCTTGTTTCCTTAGTGGTCTGTTTGAAAGTTGCAAAATTTGAAATGACTGTCACTAGACAAGATGTTATTCACAGTATAAGAATAGCTCTTCTGAATTTTAGGGTACCCCTCACCCAAGAATGTACAAAAAATACATAGTCTTCATGCATTAATTTATAATGTATCGGGGGTTTCTTGGTTTTATGGAAAAATTAATAAAAATATGAATCCATATGCATTTGGAAGTAGTTCACTGTACTTAGAAAGTAAACCAGCAGGTGGTAAATTATTTCTATAATCACTGTACTTATAAGAGGTTATCACACTGAGCTTACATATTTTCCTTTCCCAGGTGCACAAACAAGATTTACATTTGAACTCCCAAATCACAAGTTACGATTCACTTCCAAAGTGTCTGCCACTGATATGTCTACCATACCTCCTTCAGCTAGTCTCAACCTCCCTCCTGTGACAATGTCAGGCAAATATATTATGGAGGAACATGATACTTACTCAGATCAAATATGGAGTATAGATGAACTGCCAGCTAAACAGGGCTATTATCTGCAGGGAAACTATTTGCGTTGTGTGGCTGAGGTTTGTATTACAGTTTACCTTTACAGATCGTCCTTGATGTATACCCACAATTGAGCCAAACATTTCTGTTGCTAGGCAAGATATTTCTTAAGTGAATTTTGCCTCATTTTACGACCTTTCTTGCCACAGTTGTTAAGCACATCATTGCAGTTGTTTAAATTATTAACACGGTTATTAAGTGAATCTGGCTTTCCCATTGACTTTGCTCATCAGAAGGTTGCAAAAGATGATCACATAACCCCAGGACATAAATGTGAACCTGTTGCAGAGTGCCTGAATTTTGATCACCTGACCATAGGGATGCTGCAGTGGTTGTAAGTGTGAAAAATGGTCATAACTCATTTCAGTGCCATTGTAAGTGTTTAGTGAACAGTCACTAAACAAACTGTTCTAAGTCGAGGACTGTCTCTGCTATCTCATTTTTTAATTTAATTTAAGTTTATTATAAGATAAAATACAAATAAAAACAAAAGTCAAGAAAGAGGCAAAGAAAAAGAAAAGGTGCAAAAGTAAAGAAAGAAGAATAAAAAGCAGTAACGTCCGACTTTTCATTGCAGGAGAGTACAGTATCTTTTCCTTTTCCTTTTCCTTTACATTTCTAATTAATTCAGACTGTTTCTATAACTAAGTCAATCTAACCATCAAAACCTTCCATTTTGAAGTCCAGAAGCGGTTATGAACTCAATTTTTTTTTAAAATTGGCTTCTTATGCATATTTTTAATTTGACAAAATTTGTCTTTTATGTTGTATCCTCAAAATGGTTGATTCATAGTTTTCTCCTAGTATTTTGTAAGTACTCAGTTGTTATAGACAAATATTTGATATATCCCAAATTGTATTTTTTGAGTCCTTTTTAATCTCCGCATATAGTACCACTGGTTGACCATATCTAGGCTGGTAAAATGGATATGATTGAGTCTGAGTAGTAGTTCAGTAGACTTTGAGGAAATACTATGCCCGTAAATGAGATAGGGATGTTGAAAAATAACATCCTGATAGATGACAGTGTCAAATCACTCCTATATGTCTGCAAATAAAATTAAATAGATACAGCAGTCAACACAACTTCAAAGAAAATTTTCCTTTTTCAACATCCAACATAATTCTTAATTTGAATTATAGTCAAAATTATATATCATGAGTTAATATTTAACACATTATCTTCTTTCTCCTAGGTTGGGTCCTTTGAGCATAACCTTTCAACAGATCTTTTGAACCATTTGGTTTTTGTGCAGAAAGTATTTATGAAAGAAGTCAATGAAGTAATACAGAAAGTCTCAGGTAGTCTAATGGCTTTAAACTTTTATTAAGCCACTTAATGGGCTAACAAGAATGTTTCTTAGGCTATATTAAGCACAAATAATCTATTGTTTTAATACTTGATCAATTGTACAGGTAAAAGCAAGTACTGAGTGTATACCCTTTGTTAAAATATTTTTGAAGATCATGTAGTATTTGATGAGACCAATGAAATTAAAATTGTCCTGGAATAAAATACAATCCCATAAAGGCCAGAATTAAGATTTATGACTTCTTGGATTTATTAATGTTTAAGTCTCAGGAAGGTATTTAATGTATTGCAACTGAACTGTGCATTTTTGTTTTTCCATTTAGAAATGAATATTGAATTTAATGCTGTTTGTTCCTAAATAAATATATGAAGGATTACAGCTGTAATAGATCCATTCAATTCTATTAAAATGTGTGTCATTTTATAAAGCTTTATGTGGACTAACTTAACAATTGTCAATAATTACTGCAAAGACTACAGTATAAAATAAATCATTACATTTGTTTTATAAGTCAAACAAATAGTATTCAGAAACCTGAGCATATTCTCCTGTGCGCTGTCTGGACAGTCCAACAATGGGGTTAACTTCTGTCTGTTTGCCAGGGACTGAGTAAAAAATATCTGGCCACGCCTCCTCCTTGGCTCTACTGAGGCAGTTGTTTTACTCAGTCTAGCCTAGAGGGACGCAAAAAATATTTCTCTTCTCAATTCTCTGAGCAACAAACTGAAATTATCCTTGGACTCTCCTGGAACCACGGGTTTCTTTTATTTCTGTTAGTTGGGAGCTGGTGAGCGCAAGGGAGATTCCTTGCCGCCCTGAGGCTTGTGATTGCTGCTGAGGGGAGGGCTGGTTAGTCGGTTTTTCCAGCAGGAACCGCCTCTACCTTCTGTTTTAAGCTGGAATAGCAGCAGGAGTCCTTGTCCGGATCACCGGCGAGGCTCCGTTGTTTTTGCGGCGAGGCGATCAGCTATGAGTGGGGCTTTCCCGCTCACGTGGCTTGCTAATGAGGTCCTGCTGCTGAGGGGAGAGCTAGCAGCTCGCCTAGCCTCCATCTCTTGGGCGCTGAGAGAGAGAGAGGAGTTTCTGTCTGGGGCTCTGGCAGAGCTCTCATTCAGCCGCGGCGAACGCTCAGCTGGGAATCGGAGCTCGCTCGCCCACGCGGCTAAGGACTTGGAAATTGCAGCGGAGGACTGGGCGCCGGGAGAGTTCACTCCCCGTGCGGGCGCCATTTTGAACACGTGTTTCCAAGGCGCAGTGAGTGTGCGCTGAGTGGGTTCGCTCACTCAGTCGCCATTTTGAGTCACATTTTGAGTTGCCTCTAACTCCCTGACGGCGGGTGGTGTGAGCTGGTCATTTCAGGGGGTTCCCAGTTGGACCACTGCCACCCTTTCCCTGCCTTTCAGAGCGGTCTGGAGTCTTCTTCCTTCTGGAAGAGCTCTTTCTACCAGAAGTGTTTCTAGATTGCAGCCTTGCCATTGGACTCTCTGGACAGGGGCCCAAGGAAGGCACGACCTGGCAGAAAATTGGTGATATTCTTTTATATATTGATCCTGTACTATTTGTCTCGCTTAGTGGCACTAATCTAAGATGGCAGACAGAATAAGGAAGGGCAGGTCTGCAACAAAGGAGACTCCTTCCAGAAGCCAGGATTCTACTAAATCTGGCCAGAAAGCCCATAAGTCTGGCAAAGGAACCCCTGAGCAAAGCAAGCCTCAGACGGAACCTTCTAGGAGGCCTTCATCCTCAGTTGAAGATAGGGAGGCTCAGAGGCATCTGAAATCCTTAGAAAAGCAATTTACAAGGGCATGTCAACAAGTTGCAGCCAGTAGGCCTTTATCTCCTGTACAGGAGGAGTCCCTTTCCCATAGGGAGGGATCTCCTGGAACTGTTGATTCTATTAGAGAGTTGTCTCCTGATGTGGCTATGCAGCCTCCAGAGCTGGAAGACCCTACTGGCAGGGCTCCATCTGAACCTATCTCAGGCCTGGGAGCTCCTGATTTGGGACCACCATGCCCAGTAATTAGGTCCCCCCCATCTGCCACGTTCACCCCAACAGCAGCGGGTCTCCATTCTGGGGGGTCCCAGGAATTATCACTGCCTCAGGAAATTAGGGATCTTATTACATCGGCCATTTCCCGAGGGGTTACTGTGGAATTGCAGCACAGAGGTTTTTCCCCTGGCCTGCAGGACCAGCCTGTCTGGCCTGCCCAGCAGGGTCAGTGCTCCTCTCATTCTTCCATTCTCAGCGATCATTTGAGTATAGCAGAGGAAAGCCTGGTAGACCAGGACCTATCTGAAGATGAGGGCCTTGCTCCAGAGCAGCCTTCTTTCTCTGGCCTATTTAAACCTGCCTTGTTCAAATCTCTTTTATATAAGGCTAAGATGACTTCAAATATGGGATTGGTAGATACCCCAGCAGATCCTGAGCTGGGTCTCGATCCTACAGAAGGAGTGTTTTCTGAGCCGGTTCTGGAGAAAGAGACCATTCCGGCTCCAAAGATGTTTGTGGACGTTATTCAACGCCAGTGGAGTCAACCTGCTTCACTTACCAATGGGAGGTTACTACTTCGGATACCTGGGCGCTTCAGACAGTAAGACTCGGTCTCACTCTAGAGTTCACCTCCATTCCACCAAGGCGCTTCATTCGGTGTCTGGTTCCCATCAATGTCACCAAACGAAGTCTCGTGGAAATCGAGATCCAACATTTGTTGGACATAGCCACCATAAAGACGGTTCCCCTGGGACAGGAAGGGCTAGGTTTCTATTCCATCCTTTTCCTAAAAGTTCCCAAAAGTTCGGGGGTTTGAAGAGCTATTCTGGATTTAAAACATCTCAATTTTCATCTGGCATACAAAAAGTTCAAGATGCAATCTCTCAAATCGATCCTGGGTTGCATCAGACCAAATGATTTTCTAACTTCCATAGATTTGAAAGAAGCTACCTTCATGTGCCTATTTGACCCTCGCACAGAAGGTTTCTCAGATTCAGCTTCGCAGAGGTGCATTACCAATACAAGGCCATGCCATTCGGTCTTTCGTCCACCCCTTGCACCTTCACCAAACTTTTGGCAGCGGTAGCAGCCTCCCTCAGTGCGAGGCCGATAAGGCTGCAATGTTATCTGGACGACATCATCATCCAGTTGTCTTCTCCTCTGCAAGCTCAGGACCACCTTCGGGTCACTATTCAGGCTCTGCAGGACCATGGTTTCTCCGTGAACTTCGACAAGAGTCATTTGGTCCCGACCACCAGCCTTCTTCATCTTGGGGTGGTGATCAATACAGAGACTTGCAAGGTGTTTTTGTCACGAGACTGTCTAACCAGTATTTGGTCCCTGGTCATTCAGGTTCGGAGCCTGCGTTTGGTTCCGCTAGCTGTGCTTTCTCAGCTGTTGGGAAAGATGATCTCCTTTATCGAGATCGTTCCTTGGGCGAGGCTTCACGCTCGACCGCTTCAATGGTTCTTGTTGCCACATCAGAGGGCGAACCGCAGCAACTCCAAGGTCAAGGTTTGGGTCTCATCGACTGTCCTCAGATCCCTCAATTGGTGGACCAGAGCCATGTCGAAGGGATGCCTTTTCAGAGAACCCAACTCGCATCACGATTACAACAGATACCTGTCTCTTCGGGTGGGGAGCTCACGTCCAGTCACAGGTGGCTCAAGGACGTTGGAGTGTATCGGACTTGTCACACAACATCAATTGGCTGGAGTTGAGAGCGGTTCATCTAGCTCTTCGTCACTTCAAACAGCTAGTGGCGGACTAGCACGTCCTGATCCTAACGGACAATGTGGCCACCCGGGCTCACATCAATCACCAGGGGGGCACTCGATCCAACAAACTCATGCAGGAGGCACAGAAGCTGGCTCTCTGGATGGAACATCACGTCCGCTCCATCAGGGCAGAACACATATCCGGAACAGCGAACCTCCAAGCGGATTGGCTGAGCAGGACCACAATAGATCACTTGGAGTGGCACCTGCACCCGGATCTTTTCGAAGCTCTGTGTCTGAGTTTCGGTCGATCAGTAGTGGACCTGTTCGCTCATCCATTCAACACTCATCTTCCCAGGTTCTTCTCCAGGTTCGCAGTGCCGGGGGCAGAAGGGGTCAATGCTCTACGCAGACCGTGGCCACAGGGGCTGCTGTATGCCTTCCCTCCTCTTCCTCTCATCCCGAGAGTGATAAGGAAGCTGCTGGCGGAGAGGGCGGAAGTTCTTCTCGTCGCCCCCCCATTGGCCTCGACGTCCTTGGCACGCAGATCTGGTCAGCCTTTCAGTGACCCGTCCCTGGCGGATTCCTGACCACAGGATATCTCTCAGGCAGGGGGCGGTGCTCCATCCGGACCCCCAGTGGTTGCAACTAACCGTATGGCACTTGAAAGGGATATCCTGAGGAAGGATAAGTTTTCAGGGAGGGTGATCCACACCATCCAAGCTTCCAGACGAGCATCCACCAATCGCCTCTATAATGCTACCTGGTTGGCTTTTTGTCGTTTCTGTACCACTCATCATATCATTCCGGTTTCAGCCTCTATACCACAAGTTTTGGACTTTTTACAGGAGGGGTTGGACAGAGGATTGGCTCCCAACACCCTTCAAAGGCAGGCAGCTGCATTGTCAACTGTATTAGTATATGAAGGTCTTCAATTATCTCATCATCCTCGAGTCCGTAACTTCCTCAAGGGAGTTTCTAATCTGAAACCACCAACAGTGCATCAATATCCATCCTGGGACCTTTCCCTGGTCTTACAGGCTCTTACTGGTCCACCGTTTGAGCCATTACGGACTGCCAGTCTCCGGTTTATGACGTTTAAGGTAGTTTTCCTGGTGGCAATCACTTCCGCCAGGAGAATCTCATAGCTAGCCGCGCTGTCGGTTCGCTCCGACTTGTGTATTTTCCATCCTAATAGGATAGTTCTGAGATTGGATCCATCCTTTCTTCCGAAAGTCAATTCATGGTTTCATAGGGCCCAGGAACTTATTTTACCTGATTTCTGCCCAAATCCGGTTCATCCTCAGGAGAAACTATGGCATACCTTGGATGTCAGGAGGGCCCTTCATAGATATATTAAATGAACGGCCGCCTTTCGGAGATCCGAATCCTTATTCATGTCCTTTCAACCTACATCAATGGAGAAAAAAGTTTCACCTTCAACAGTGGGCAGCTGGCTAAAGGCATGCATCGCAAAGGCTTATGAGATCAAGTCTACTCCGTTGCCAGGCCGGGTGACCGCTCATTCGACTAGGAGTGCGGCCACTACAGCGGCATGGGCCACGCAAGCCCCCATTGAGGACATTTGTAGGGCGGCGACCTGGACTTCACCGTCACCTTTTATTAGACACTATCGGCTGGATTCCTTCGCGTCTGCAGAGGCCTCGTTTGGCAGGAGGGTACTGCAAAGGGTTCGCTCCAATTCTGGGATCCTGGACCAGCCTTCTTCCCGCCCTTGAGACATTTAGTTTGGGTACATCCCATTGTTGGACTCTCCAGGCAGCGCACAGGAGAATGAACGTTGTCTTACCTGAACGTTCTTTCTATGTGCGCTGCAGGAGAGTCCAAACTCACCCTGAGGCCTGTCTTGGTCCAGGGTATGGACAACAATTTGGATTTTACATTTTTGGACTACCTGCACGTCTACGCCTTCGTAAAACAACTGCCTCAGTAGAGCCAAGGAGGAGGCGTGGCCAGATATTTCTTACTCAGTCCCTGGCAAACAGACAGAAGTTAACCCCATTGTTGGACTCTCCTGCAGTGCACATAGAAAGAACGTTCAGGTAAGAACGTTCATTTTAGGGTAAGCAGCCAAACACTAGCATTGCATACTCTCAACTATCTTCAACTATCAAAATAAAAATCTTCAACTATCAAAATAAAATCTCCTTATTTTTGGTTCTAGATAATTACCTTTGGGATGATTTTTCATTATAACCTTATGTTGTTTTGAAGATTATGGAATTTCTTCATATCATAAAATTTATTTAAGGAGTAGATTTATCTGGCCCTTTATTCTATTTTTAAAGAGAAATCAGAGATAATAGCTGGGCTGGAATAGGATGTCAAATTTTACTCCAATGATCAGAAATAAAGATCCATTAGGCATAATATAAATATTCACCCACCACCACCATGCAGCTCATTGCAGTTTTTTTTAAAAAACAATTGCAGATAATCATGTGTAGTTTGGCTCTTAAATATGATATCAAATATTGATTTTAATAAGATACAAAATTATGTGTACAATTGTGTAATTATATTTATAGGAGTGGAACAACCTATTCCTCTTTGGAATGAACATGATGGAACAAATGATGGAGAAAAACCAAAAATTCTCCTTTATTCTTTGAGTCTTCAATTTAAGGTATTTTTATTCTATTTGAATCTGGAGATTTGTTTAGGCGTATTTCAACTGGGCCAAAGAAAATTTTTAAAAACAAATTAACTATAGAATTAATTATGTGTGTGTGCAGGTAAGAGTGTTATTTTATAAACTCCATTTAACATCTCATAGTAGTTCCAACACGTTTGTAACTTAGTAACTGACCCCATTTTATCTTTTACCTTTTTTTTTTACTAGGGAATCCAGGTAACAGCTACAACACCATCAATGTGGGCTGTACGCTTTGAAACAGGACTGATAGAACTGGAGCTTTCAAATAGAATACAAGCCAAAGCCATGCCTGGTGGCACCAGTTATTTGAAGCTTTTTGGTAAATGCCAAGTGGATTTAAATTTGGCTTTAGGACAGATTGTTAAACATCAGGTTAGTGTTTATTATTAGTTTCTGTAATTACAGTTTCATAACCGATTGTAATATACTCTTTCCCCTCCCAAAAAATTAAACAAACAAAACATTAAAGCAAAGTGTGTCCAACCTTGGCAACTTTAAGACTTGCAGATTTTAATTCCCAGAATTCCCCAGACAGCATGGCTGATTAATTCTGGGAATTAAAGTTCACAAGTCTTAAAGTTGCCATGGTTGGACACCTCTGCATTTAGGGCTCAGTCCAAAGAATCTATGTGAGAGGTAGAAAAGACTGTTTTTTCTTCAAGTTTTGAAACTGATTTCCACATAATATTAAACAAGTCTCCAATTCTTTAATGAAAGAAATACAAGTTCTCTCATATATGTGCTGTGCTTGTGAGGGGAACTCAAAATCCATGTAAGTGTACAACAGACTGCCCTACTCTCTTCCTTTTTACTATTATATGTTTCTTTGTAAGATATGATGAAGCTAAAGCACTTTGTGTTTCCTTCATCTGAAGGGACTTATAAAGTGTACGTCAAAGCATTCCTGCTCTTTGGAATAACATTTCCTTAAAGATTTGAGCCACTCTGATCCTAGAAATTTGGATTTGATCTTAAAGGCATAACTCTTCCCCTAAATTCTGGGATAGACTGTGTCATGCCCATTGGGTTTGGCTTGGCATGTCACTCTCCTGTTATGTACAATTTCCTGTTATTTTTCTCTTTGGGGCCTAGAGTATGGTTTGTAACTGTACACTGTCTAAATAAAGTGACTTACAAGTCTAAATTATTCTTAATTTAGATCTATACATTCAATTATAATATAAATTATAAATGTAAATAATAGTATCAGGTTTAATTTTTGCTGTGTTGTATTCTAACATGAAATGTGTTTTGAATATATAAAGGTATATGAAGAAGCTGGCTCCGACTTCCATCAAGTTGCTTACTTTAAAACTAGAATTGGATTAAGAAATGCCCTTAGAGAAGAAATCAGTGGTTCGTCAGATCGAGAAGCTGTGCTTATTACTCTGAACAGGCCAATAGTTTTTGCTCAGCCTGTGGCCTTTGACAGAGGTACTAATGCGACTGAATCTCTCTTTATTTTATAAAAATAAAATAAAGGTAGAGGTAGACTTATTATCCATGGTATTCCCAATTTATAAATATAGACATGAACCTGTCTATGGTAAATGGCTTTGCACATTCTCAAATTTTGTCATGCAGTTCTAATATGTCTGTTATTTTGGCCAGAAACAGAAACACACTTCTGGTTCTTCCTCTACCCAGCCCCATTTCCCAGCAATTCTGATAAGCACCCTTTCTTATGGTTGAAATAAGGGGATTAGCAAAACTATGAGCAGATGCAGTTTGATCAGTTTACAGGGAATCTTTAAGATTTCACCCACTCTTTCTAGTCCTCTGGATCAAAAGAACACTGGAAAACTAAATTTTTGCCACCAAAACATAGTATATAAACAGGCTTCATTTGAAAGTTAAGCACTTTTTGAAAGTCCTGTGGTATAAATTCTAATAAATATAAGTAATCAAATCTTTGAGGTTTGTTTCATTATTTGCTGCAAGGACTGCGAGAAGGAAAGTCTGATCATTGTATATAGTTATCCCGCTCATTGTATTTTGAATGATTTCTCAATCATTTTCCAAGACTCTAGGAATGAACTCCCCAATTTCCATAGGCACAAAAGTCTTGTTAACCACAGTGTCATCACATCTGTTTGCTTGCTAGAAAGTACCTCCCATCAGCAATGAAGCCTATAATACAATGACGTGACTATATGGAAAGGAGTTCATTAATTTACATTAAAAGCCCAGTTGTAAGAATTTCGCAACTTTGATTTGCTATAACAATTATTTACTTTGTTGTAGAACAGGATTTAGAAAGATTGATATTCTAAGGTTGTGTAGTGTGTTGGATTCAATTCTGAAAAGGTGCTGTAGAACTTAAAGCAGGGGTGTCAAACTCGCGGCCCACGGGGCGGATGTGTCACACACTGGCCACTCCCACCCCCGGTTTAGCGAAGGAGAAAAAGTCATGATACGTCACGTGACGACAACGTGATGCCGCGAGTTTGACACCCCTGACTTAAAAGATCTGTTTCCATTATTGCATGACTGTAGTGGAAACTTCTGTGTGGTACCTATAAATTTTTGGAAAAAAAACAATTGCTTTAATGGAGAGATGGTATATTTGTACTTCTACCTGTTCCAAAGTCAAATTCATTCAGGGAGCAGAACCTATTTATTTATTTATTTTAAATATAACAGAATCTTTGATCAAGAGTCAAAGGTCTAGTAATAGAACATGAGCTTTTTTTTTTTTGCCTTTAGTCTTTTATGGAACACATGAAATACCCCTTTCCAGAGTACCTGTTCTTAGCTGCATCCAAGCAACTGCACAGCCCTAGTATGTTCCTATAGTTTTTCTACCTTCTATTATATGTATATATTCTATTTTTCTTTCTATTTTTCCCCCTGCAACTTCTATTATTTTTATTTTTTTATGTTTTAGGTTTGTATTAGTTTTTATTGTTATAAATTGTAATTTTTAATAAAATTTCTATAAAGAAAGAATAATTATAAAAACATAAAATTAACATTCTGTAGTATTTCCTTCTAAAAATAGTGAAAAATATATTTGTTTGTTTATAAAGCTGTGCTCTTTTGGCTGAATTACAAAGCTGCTTATGATAACTGGAATGAACAGAGAATGGCCTTGAATAAAGATGTTCATAGGGCTACAAAGGAAATTGTCGATATGCTACCAGGAATACAGCAGACATCTGCTCAAGCTTTTGGAACCCTTTTCCTCCAACTAACAGTTAATGACTTGGGAATTTGTCTGCCAATTACAAACACACCACAGGTAATACTAAAGACAATAAGAATAAGAACACCTATTTCAGTTGTTACTTCTGTTCAGATTAACAATTCTTAAAATTCTTGATATTTTATTGTTGCAGCAACAAAATACTTTGGAAATACTGCTGATTTTTAAAAACAAACGCAAATAAATTGTAGCTAACAATTTGAAATAGTTCTATAAAATGAATGTCCTGTTAGAGATCTTTTTAACTTCTTTGCTACTTACCAGAATGAAACTGTTATTTGAAAGCTAACGGAACTATTGTTTAAAATAAATCCTTAGTTTAAAGGTTAAACAGTTTTTAAAAAGCATATTTAGATTCTGTGATAAAATCTTCAGTTTTGAAAATAATTCTTGTTAATCTTTTGAACTTTGCATATAACTTGAATCTTTTCTATGTGACATGCATTACATACATACATACACATGTATGTCTAGAAAAATGAATATTATATAGGTAATATTCCTTTGTATATTTATGTTAGAGTTTCCAATTTTCCAAATTTTTTGTTTCTTCTTAAATTGCAGTGCTTATGACAAGTTCGATATAAATGTTTCATGAGTTTTTTCCCTTCTGTTTAATATAATGTAACTAAATCTTAATAGTAAAATGCTTACATCGTTGAGTTCATTTTAGAATTAAAACTGTATTATATAGATTTCTGCTATTGTTTAGCTATTATTTAAATCCTTATATTTTAAAAATGCTTCTTAAAGCATGTTTATTTTTGACTTGCTCATTGATAAAGAAGTAGTACTTTTGTTCTAAGGGCAAGTTCTAATAAACTATTTCAAAAATAAATGGTTTGTTAATTGAAAACCATTTATTTTAGAGTAACTCTGAATATGGTGTGTATAATGAAAAAAGAGACTAGGGATTGAGAGGAGAACTCTTAACTGTGAAAACAACATTGAATTTTGATGTTGAAATAAATTTTACTGCTATAGTTACCTTCTCTTACTACAGACAACCCACACAACTGAACTGGACACTGGCTCTGCATTAGTCTTGACTATTGAAAGCACTTTAATTACTGCCTGCTCTTCAGAATCTCTGGTCAGCAAAGGTCATTTTAAAAACTTCTGCATCCGCTTTGCTGATGGCTTTGAAACCAGCTGGGATGATTGGAAGCCAGAAATACGAGGAGATCTCGTGATGAATGCTTGTAAGCATTTTTCTTAGTAACTTGACTTTTTAGAATTTATATATTCTAGGCTATAGTTTAAGTTTAAAGAGGTAATAGAGTTAGTTCCCATGAACTTCTTAATATATTGCATTACAGAAAAATAGCTCTTTGTAAACAACTACAAAACTGGGAATTTCAGTAAGAATTTGCAAAGCATTATATTTGTCCAAATCAATGGCTTATAAGTTTGAGAAGGACAATACATTTAATTCAAATTTTGTTTAAATGCTTATACACCTATGATTTAAAACAAATCTTTGGTAAACTGGTATGTCCATTATGTTCTATATTCTTCATTCTTTAGGTGTAGTACCAGATGGCACCTATGAAGTGTGTTCAAGGACAACTGGGCAAGCAGCTGCAGGTAAGATTTACTCTAAAAAGGCTCCTGTATTGGCAGAATTTTACAATATTAATATTGTCTTAATATTCTTTTTCAAATCAACTTTGATAACTACGAACAAGTATTTTTTTTCCTAGCATGCACCATCCTATCTCACTGTTTAAATTAAGAGAGTTACATTCAGCAACAACAAACTGATTGCTATTGCCAGATTTCACACCAGGGTTTGGTACTAAATTTTAGCTCTCCAGACATTTAATCATTTTGACAGAAGGAAACTCAGGTCTGAAGCTTTGTTGCAGACAAGAGTGAAGCTTGAAAGATTTGTTTGCCCAACATGATGTGAAGAAATTGGAGCCTTTATATACACCCATGCTCCAGAATTTAAACTTTAATTTTTACTCATGATTTTCCAAGTTAACAGATATTCAACTGGTCTCTGGGTAGCCTGGAAGTAACAAGTACATAATGCTTCTCTGTAGCCTGGGATCCTCAGTTTCTGCCTTGTCAGTCTCAGCTCTTACCTTTTTTGATTCTTAATAGTAAGTAGTACATATTTTTTAAGAAATGAATCAGGACACTAGAATATCTTGGCACATTTTAGCATAATTTCTTTTCAACATATGAAAATGTTTATAGAATATGATGTCAACTTTAAGAATAGAGTATTACATTTGCTTTCATTCTCTGTTTGAAGGATCCTATAGGTCCATCCTTTTCTTTATGGTATTTCTTTCCTGTGTATCAACAAGAAAAGAGTTTTATATTTCAAACTATCCTGTGTGATTTGGTTTAAAAATTGTTCACATATGTTCAGCATGTCTAGCGCATAAGATAAAGATTGTCTTAAAAGGATTTATGCAACACTCTATCTTAGTTTTGCACGCTCCAATCTTTAATTTTTGAAAAGCATAATCCTAATACATTTCCCCAATTTCTGTTGAAACAGAGAGTAACAGTGCTGGAACATGGACTCTTAATGTGCTGTGGAAGATGTGTGGCATTGATGTACACATGGATCCTAACATTGGGAAAAGATTAAATGCTTTAGGAAATACTCTCACAACTTTGACAGGGGAAGAAGATTTAGATGACATTGCTGATTTGAACTCTGTTAATATAGCTGACCTATCTGATGAGGATGAAATTGATACAATGTCTCCCACTGTTAGCATGGTCAGTGAACTAATCATTCATTCATTCATTTATTACATTAACAATAAAAACAAGTAATATATTATGCAACTCAGCAATGGTGCATAATTATGCAAACTAGGTTGTCGTACCCTTTTCTTCTATATATATGTTATCACAGAATAGTGTTAATCACTAAAGTGCTTGTTATATTTAGCAGTGCTGAAGATGTATTTGTTAACTAAAAATCAAAGGACTTGGTTTCTTGCTGGTAACTTACATTATCAAAATAGAATTCTTAAATTTTTGTATAATAACTTTGCATATACATTCACAAACCTTGGAAATTATTACTAGCTTCAAAATATGAACTGATATTTAAGGAAAACAAATCTAAAGTACCCTGGATTTCCAGAACCAGTTTTTCAGTAATTATTTGATGAAAGATACATATTGTGAACTCAAAGTTAGTTGAAATTAGCTCAGTTTGCTTACCCAGAATAGTATAAATTCAAATTGATTGACCATTTTTAATTATGACAAATAATAACTATGATCACAACATAGGAGACGGAAAGCAAGTCACACTGACAACATGTAGTTAGGGAATAGATAGTAGCGTATTTAGGCAATACCTGAATAAAGTCTAACGGAGATGTTTGAAAGAATAGTACAGGTAGAGAAGGGGCAGACAATAAGAAAAATGGAAGTTTCATTTCCTGAAGTATTAATCTTGCTATTTATTATCATCTAGAGATCAGATGGTGGTTCTTTATGTGGAGACATATGCAAGCTCACTTTGGGGCAGCGGATTGTAAATCACCTCTTGGGTTTGAGCCCCAAAAGTCAACGTTACTCTGTTCCTGTAGAATATCTGGTGGGATCAGCATCACGTTATGCATCTTATTCTAACAGTTCACACTTACAAGTGGGCAGGTCTTGCTCATGGGGACATGTATGTAGCATGTGTAGTATCTCTTTAAACAAATGATGAATATATGGGTATTGGCAAATCAAAAATCATCTGACTTCTTCTTAAACTGATTCTGCATGTATTTTGATTGGTGGTGCTAAACTTCTTCTGTCTTCATCTTAGTCATTAAAACTGCTTGTGGGCAATGAAGTAAATGCTTTCCTTATTTTTTAAGCAGGAGAATGCTGACTATCGGAAGCAGGGATCATCTAACAATCAGCCTGGAGAGCAAAGAGGAAGAAAGTATGTGAAGCGCTTAGTTGATATCAGGGAGTTGAATGAACAGGCTAAAGTAATTGATGACTTAAAGTAAGTATGTTGTTTCCAAACAACTTTTTACAATCAAAATAAATTATTGTTTATTTTTCTTTTACAAAGATTTAATTAAGAGGCTCTCAATCTGTGATTTGACCCCCCAAGCAATTTTAAATTGAGGAATTACAATCTTTTTGTAAAGCTAATCAGAGTTCAATAGGCAAAGTAGAAATGGTGTGAAAACTGACTCCCATTTTGCCTGCATGAACTCTGAGCAAGTTTTAACAGTCTGCCAACTTTACCTGTGTAAGAAGTGGGAGTACTGTCAAAACCTACTCCTGCTTTGTCCACATAATCCCACAGTGCAGTGACCCTAGAAAAGTGTGAACACACCAGGGGTGAAATCCAGCAGGTTCTGACAGGTTCTGGAGAACCGGTAGCGGAAATTTTGAGTAGTTCGGAGAACTGGCAAATACCACCTCTGGCTGGCCCCAGAGTGGGGAGGGAATGGGGATTTTGCAGTATCCTTCCTCCAGGAGTGGGGTGGGAATGGAGATTTTGCAGTATCCTTCCCCTGGAGTGGGGTGGGAATGGAGATTTTGCAGTATCCTTCCATTGCCATACCCACCAAGCCACACCACGCCCACCAAGCCCACAGAACCGGTAGTAAAAAAATTTGGATTTCACCACTGGAACACGCTGTCAAAATTTGCTAGACTCTTTGTTCCACATTTGCATATGCAAACCCCAAACATTTTTGCGAGTAGCTAATTCCATGGGATGCACAAGGGTCATACTATAAATGACAGTTTCCCACTAGTGGTTAGTGAGTTTCAATGTGGTGTATAGTAGTATAATTGTTATTGGAGTGCCTATGGTAGTGTACATTAATGACATTTTTGTAAATTATTTCATATTTCTAGCTTTTCAAAAACCAAAGTTTTGATTAGGGAAAGAAAAATGTCTAAAAATCAATCTCTAGATATCACTGATAAAATAAGCTTAAGTTAAGACAATAAGATAAAGATTCTGTGTATTTTAGAAAGTAATGTATTTGGCTGTTGCCCAACATTAATTCTAGTGAAATCATTAAATATATTATTGTTTTTTCCCCCAGAGATTGTGGTGTCGCTCAATTTAAGAATCTGTGCTTTAATTAGTGGTGCCTGACAGAATTCTTTTTTCAATTTATACCCTCTGCTAAAAATTACAGGTCACCAATAAAGGAGAATATTTGTAGCTTAGGGTTGAAATGAGGGGTCCTTGGTGCTCTCTGAGTTTGCTTGTTTTCCTGCAGACGTTTCATTACCCTAATTAGGTAACATCATCAGTGCTAGTAAGGATGATGTTACCTAATTAGGATAATGAAACATCTGCAAGAAAACAAGCAAGCTCAGAGAGCACCAACTGCCCCTAATTACAGGTCATTATAAATCCCTTAATTTACTTTTGCAAATATATTTTGCCAATATACTGTATTTCATGGCAATAAGTCACCCAAAGTGCTTTGCATAATTGTTTTCCTTTATGGCCACCTTTCAAGATGAAGAGAAAACCTCTGCAAATTAGCCATCATTCTTACAAATACTATTGCTATTGAATGATTGATTGCGGGATTTTATTTATCAATCTTGTCTTCAGGAAACTCGGTGCAAGTGAAGGAACAATAAATCAAGAAATTCAACGATACCAACAGTTAGAGTCAGTAGCTGTCAATGACATTCGCCGAGATGTCCGTAAAAAGCTACGCAGGTCAAGTATGAGGGTGAGAAATTTTTAAGCTCCTTTTCAGGCATATCAGTTCTGTTTTCATATTATTAAAAATAAATAGAACATAGTCACATATGCCAAAAACAAGATACTTTTTTTTTTTTGAGATATTGGTGGGACGTCATTCAATACTGGGATTTTTCAAAAAACAAAGTTAAATTTAAATCCACTTCCATCTAACTTGAAGTAATCTCCTTCTCCATCAATCCTTCCTAACATTCTCTAAAGCCTTTTCAAAGGTAGCAAAATATTTCAAGGCGAGAAGAAAAAAGTTAATTCTATCTATTGCTGTCTGCTTGCACAGTATTTTGTTTTCAGCTCCCAAGTCTCTAACCTGTTTACAGTATATACTATTTTTATAACTGCTTGGGGCTTTATGTTAGGATCATAGAAATCTAAGTCTGCTTGTTTCTGGATTGCAACTATTTAGTCTTGTGTGATCCTTAGTATTTTGTTTGCCAAATTTCTGAATTATGCAAGAATACTGTCAGATTAAAATGTGAGAATAATATGCTTTGTATATCTCAGGCAGCATCTCTGAAAGATAAATGGGGTTTAGGATATAAACCCAGCTATAGTCGATCTAAAGGTATTTCAGCTTCAGGAAGACCACCTCTGAAGAGAATGGACAGAACAAGGTAAGATGGGATAGGGATCTTTTTTAGATCAGTAATATTTTGATTTTTGAGTATATGCAATGAGAAAACTTATAAAATGGTTGTTATGAAGACTGTGGCCAATCGTAAGTCATGTACTACAAGAAAGTAAGCTACATGCCCAGAATGTTTTATATCATCACATTGAGCCCTTGTGAGCCCAAAGGCTTATTAAAAATAATGATGAAGCTTTGTTTTGCATCATGTCCTCTTTAATTATTTCTGTTTAATGTTATTTTTAATTTGTTAAAAAGTGAGGTTTCTGTTAGGCCCCATTGGAAGTGCTTTCCTTGAGTATCACTTTGCCAGCTCTAGAGATAACAGTGATTTGAAATATATGCTAATATATGAAAAGAGCCAGTGCCTTTAAACTACATGTTTTCTTTTTAGTTTTTTTTTTAAATATTTGAATAGTTCCTTAAAGTGTGTTCAGGTTTACATGTATTTAATTTTTCTCATTAGTATGACAATAGCTATAACAGAGAAATGTGACATTTTGGGGGAATGGAATCATATTTTGCCTTCTCAAGTAGTAGTAATAAAATATGAGCATTTACAAATATCATAATTCCTTGTTACTGTAATTTTATTGTACAAGGCTTGGGGAAAGTGAAGAAGTTCCAGAAATTTGTGTTGAAGGGCCATCTGCTGGGTCCAGAGTAATTTTCAATCTACAAGATATGGTAAGGCAATCCCTAAGAAGTTCACTGAATGCTTTGGGTAAACATGTATGCTATGATTATTTCTTTTTATTTGTGCCAGTGTCATATATTTACACACACACACGTTGTAGAATTGGAAGATGCCTCTAGGTAAGTGGTGTCAAACTTGATTTCATTGAGGGCCGCATCAGGATTGTGGTTACCCGCAGGGGGCTGAGTGGGCGTGGCTCGGGTGGTTGCAGCTGTCGGTGGGCGTGGTCAGCTGGATGTTGCTCATGTTGGGAGGCATCTGTGGTGGCCTGGGCGAGGCTGGGAGGAGCCATTATCTCCGGCAGAGGGGGTGGAACCAAAGGCAGGTGCCAAGGACTTCATTGTTGTGGTCCGCCAGTGGCTTGCGGAGCTGGCAGCAGAGTCGGACAGTGAGGAGGCTGGGGAGGAACATGGGCCAGTCCTGGAGTCTGGGGAAGGCTCAGATGAGTGCTCTGCGTCGGAGGCAGAGATGGGGCTTGGCCGTCCGACAGTTATCAGCTACCTTCGGAGTCAGAGATAAGTGGGGCTGAAGAACAGCGAGCCTGTTCCCCATGTGCGCATGCGCAGAGCTGTCAGGAGAAGGGAACAATTAAGGAACAGAGGTCGACTCGGGAGTAAAAGCACAAGGGGACGCTGAATGGCCCCTCCCATAGGAAATAAATATGAGCAAAAGGGGAGTGGTGTTTGCAGGAGACCATTAGTTTGTAGTGTGAAGATTTGCTTATCTGAGAGACTCCTTGCCAACTATTTCCTTGTATAGCGTTGTGTCAAGAAGCTATCGGCCTGGCAACTATCCAAGGACTGATAAGGTCTGTGTTTGCAATTCACCATTGAAAGACTGTTTGCCGGGACTTTGCTGGATGTGAATGCTAGGAATTCACATTAGCCAAATAAAAAGGGTTTTATTCGGGACAAGGAGTCTGTTTCGTGATTTGGTGAAGCCTAGGTCAGAACACCGGTTTTAGTGAATTGTTTTACTGTTTGGAAGGTTTTTCCTGTTCTGCCGCTTGAAAAAGGGCCCTCCCGCCCGCCCCTGCGTTTAAACTGACCTTTATTCCTTCTGCCAGAAGCACAGCTGATCAGCTCCTCAGCTGTGTTTCGGGCTGATTGAAGCTACTGAGCATGTGCGGAAGCCAAATTGCCCGAGGGAATGCGCGCGCGCGCAAAACATCGCGATGCGAACCGGTGAGGAAGGTAAGTGGAACCCACCCCTGGCCTCCCCCCATGCCTTTGCCTCTGCCTGCTGCTTGGGCCGGGCCGGTGGTCGCAGCGCTCGAACCCACCTGCGCTGCACGGGCTACGGAGTCCCAGCTGCTTTTGGGGGATAGGGGCTCCCCGCATTTCCTGTTTGCCGAGGCAATCGCGGGCGGGGTGGCAGGCGGGAGGCTCATCCCACATTTGTGGTGGAGCTGAAGGACCAGGTTGGACGGCGAGGGCTGAACCTGGCGGTGGTACCAGCAGCATGCAGAGGCACATGGGAGGTATGCGATTCGGCCAGCAGGGGGCAGCCATGTGGCCACCTGGCTCGTCCCAGTCGCGATGACCTTGCGCAAGCAAAGACAGATGGGGGCGGAGCAGGTGGGTGGGCAGACAGCCACCCGGCGCATCTGACAAGCCAGATCACTGCCTCCCTTTGCCCCTCTGCCTCTGCCTACTGCTTGGAGGGCCAACCCAGTAGTCACAGCACTTGGATCCACCTGCGTGGGCTGCGGAACCTCTTGTGCGTGCGCCAGGGAGGTCAGCTGGGGCAGAGGAGACTGGTCCCTCGCCATCTCTGGGCGGTCCTGTGGGCCAAATCTGGGCCCATGTCTGCTCTAGGTCATCTACTCTTACATCCCTGCTTGAATTCACAATCTGCTAAAGCATTTTTGGCAAATATATATCTATTTATTTGAAAATCTATAGTGAAAGCTGACATACTACTTATGGAGCAGCCTACTCCACTAGGTGACCATTTTTACTGTCATATAATTCATTTCAATATCTAATTGAATCTCCTTTCCTGTAGTTTAAGCTCATTAACTGTAGTCCATCCCTTACGTTAATGGAGAACAAACCTACTTCTGTAGGACAACCCTTTAGGTATATGAAGAATGCTGTCCTGTCCTGTGTTAGCTTCTGCTTTGCAGGCTAAACATACTCTCATGGGACTTGGTTTTCCATCCCTTCATTATGTTGTAGCCTTTGCTGTAATTTCACTCTAGTTCATTAATCTTTTTTAGATGTCAGTGTGATCTACCAGAATCTTTGGATCCTTGTCACATTTACTACTTCTGAGTCAGGACTCACCCATCCTGCACTTGTGTCTTTTTATTCACTTTTTAAATGTTAGCTGCTGCAAATTTGGTATTCCTGCATTAAAGGAAAGATATTGATAGGAATATCCAGTTCCTTAATCTAGGTCTTTAATAAAAATATTGAAACAGCAGAGCCCAGGATTATGTACTGTGTTGTTTTAATAATTTCTCTTTTTTGTTTTTAATTAAGTTGAATGGAACAGGTTTGGGGATTGCACAACAATCCAGCTATCCAGGGGAAGGGTATTTTCAGGTATTTTTAAAATCAACAGGTATACTAATTAACTGCATGGAAAATCTGCTTCATTGATCATATCTGCCAGCTAAGCAGAGCATATTATAATACAGTAGGTCACAACTGGAAATATAATAATTCAGTATTACTTGTTATTTTGGAGTGAGAGTATTCATCAGTGTACTGAGGGAATACCCCTTGGCACCTTGATAAATACTCTCAACCCAAAACTATTTTTAACAGTTTTTGAATGATAAAACTTTTACACCAAAAACAGCTATCTTGTAGAATAGAAGCTCATAGGAAACCTTGCAAAATAATTTAAATAATTGATATATTACTGGCAAGCCATTGTGGTTGATACAACTACTGATAGTTCAATAATCCTTCCGATTATGAAATTAATTTTAAAATAATTCAGTTGAATCCAGATGTAATGAGCTGACACTACATTAAGACACTGTTAATTAAGTTACACATGGCTTATATTCCCTACCCTAGTATACTTGGAACAAAGTCCATCTAATTTAGTCTGTGACGACCCCAGTTCTTTTATCAAATACTCTTCCCTATGCTGTTAGGAAGAGGGGAAATCAGAATATGTGATTACTTGTTTTGAACCTGAATCACAGATTTTATAAAAATCTAAAAATACCATATTTCTTGAGAGAGAATGACTTTCTTCTCCCAAATACTTTCCTGTGCATTAGAGAGAAGTAACAAAAGATTCATGAATGAGTGAAAATGCAAGCCATTGATGATGCGAATTATGACAATTATCTTTGAAATATAAATGAATTAATAATCCTTGGGAGAGGCCTGCTTTCCTAAATAAGTTAACATTTTCCTAAGGATACCATTCAATATTATTCCTCATTTTCATCACCTTCCCTTCCTACCAAGGTTACCTCTTTCCATTAACCTACCTCTAGTGATCTTTTTCTTCATAGTTGCTGTTTCTGATGGAAGGAGGATAGGATAATGTTTTTGTATGTAGTATGTTTCTCTGTATAGAGGGATGAATGTATGTGTGAAACCATAGATGCTATCAGCCTTAGATTATAGATCATTTTAAACATTAGCTTCATTAAATTTTCTTCTTTGTGCTGGCCCCACCCAGTTGTGGTTTGTGACTGCCAACAAAAGGCTGTATTTGTGTGTGTGTGTGTGTGTGTGTGTGTGTGTGTGTGTGTGTGTGTAGAGAGATAGACAAATATATCATGTTTACATATTTATTGGATGGGGAACTCCAGGATTGATTTCAGCTGCAGTGAACATAAATCTTTGTCTCTGTGTGTATGCACATGCGCATGCGCACATGCGTGCACGCACAGACACAAAATACAAATAAAAATCACTCTTTTTTTGGAAGACAGATTTTAGCAGCATGACTCAGATATATTAACATTAATAATATTTTATATATGAAGAGCGGGCTCCCAATAAAGCTTCAATATTATAAGAGCATTTTAGGAATCAAGTCCTGTTACAGGTTTTTCTGTGTAGAAAAGAATGACCTCTAGCAATGGGCATGCTGTAGTTTTCTATTGGATTCTGCAGCCTTACACAGTCTTTGAAGTAGCTATCTGTACCACTCTGATTCCCATAATCCTTCTCCTTTCCCATGTGCTGCCTCTCTTGATGCCTTACCCAAGAGGGGGAGGCAAATTTCTTCCATTACCAAGCTGTTCTTACCAATTTCTTGAAAGGATCTGTTTCTGTATAGATCGAATGAGTTTTTCATTGTGACAGTTATCTGATAATTGAGTTTATTCAGTGAGAAACCTCCCTAAACACATAGTGATAAAACAGTGCTTTCTGAAAATTGGCAATGACTACAACATGTGGTAAATTATGCTTTAAGACTTTAATAGCCTTTCTCTGCCAATCTCCGCACTGATAGTGCTGAGTGCAGGAGATTTGCAATACAAGAAAGGCTTACCATAGTGCTTTCATATGCATGTATATGAATATATACATAAATAAGAGGCTCCTGAATAGTCACCCCAAATTATTTGTGATCCTCAGAACCAAAGAGGTTGTCTATCCCGAAGCGTTCACTGATAAGCGACAGAGCTTCCAAAGTTTTCTATCTGGACAAGTATAAAGATATAAATTTCTTCTAGTTTCAGTTAAAGTTGAGCCAACATTAATTTAATTAGTTCATTACAATAAACAGTTTACCATTTATGGTAGTAGATTTCATTTTTATTTTGAATTTATGAGTCAATGCTTAGCTAATCATAACTGTTCCCAGATATTCATAGATATGCCAATGTATATAGTATGTATACAGTATCCAGGTGTGTTAATTTTTGTGGAACATAAAGATCATTAGAGTCATAAAAGCAAAAGTCTTCAGGTAAAATATAACAACCAAGTACAAACAGCAACTCAGTGCTGCAGGTCATCATCATCATCATCATCATCATTGGTTCATTTTGCACGAAGCGCATAGGGCAGCAGTGCTGCAGGTAATAAGCACCAATAGGAAAAGCCAAGCACAGCCATGTTTTTTTCAAGTACACTTAACTCCATTCTATTCCCCTTTCCATCCTTAATTTTTTCCCCCATAGTTTCTTACCACCAGCATTTACCCCACCACTTCTTTGGGGCTATTTTTCTAAAACTAGTTTTTAAAAAGTTGTGCCTTTGCAAACCTTAAGGGTTTTCCACACCTACTGATATCTTAGATTTACTTGAAACCTGAAGATTTACATCTTAGCTTATTTAGAATCAAAACAACATTCCAGAAATTCCCCTCAGAACATTACTGTCTAAAAATCTAGCTTTTAAATTAATCATATTTACTACTTTAAAATGAGATAATAGGGTGCATACTGTGCCAGCATTTTGCATGAGCTTCCATTTTCTAATAATTTCTGCTACTTTCTCTTGTTAATTGGAGGCCTATAAGGTTCTTGCTTTTTTATGCTTTATAATGTTTATTTTAATTATTGTAGTAGGATATATTGCAATCTAAGCTGCTGCTATACCTAAATAACATGCATTCACTTCCTTTTTTCTGATATACTTCTTCAAGGCTACTCACTCATCTATTTTTAAAACATATTTTATGGCTGACTTCAGTTCTTTGGCCTGTACAAAATGAAACATTTACTGCTTTGCCTTTAAGAATCTGATTTTTCCTCCCCACTCCTTGAGATAGTTGGTAGCTATAACTTGAATATCTTTTTTGTCTCTTTGTAATCAGTTTCCAGAGGAGACAGAATTGGATCTTTTGTCAGTAACTATTGATGGTCTATCCCATAACTCATACACTAGTGAAGGATCATGCTCAGTATTCAATTCACCCCAAACTCCAGCTGTCTTCTCACCAAGCATTCCTTTCCAGCCTGAAGAAGGAAGACGAGATGACAGCTTGTCTTCATCAAGTGAAGATTCGGAAAAAGAGGAAGATCATGACAAAGAGAAGCCATATGTTTATCGGAAAGCAATGTGAGCATATTTGTAAAAACAGAATATTCATTTCAGTATAACCACTCTGAATATGTGCATATTGATGAATATAAAAAAAACATTCCGCTTTCTCTATGCAATATTTGGTCTGAACTCTTTATGTTATGCTGATGTTACGAGCTATTTAATTTTAAAAATGGCAGGATATTTAATCTGTTCTGATAATTTGGCTAGCAGAGCTAACAAAAAAACACTAAATGCAAGTGCCTGTGGCAGAAAATAACCATGACTCTTGGAAAGGACTATCTTGTAACTCAATATTTGACACATCTTTGGATGTTTACGATGTCAAGTTCAAGCCTCGCCAGTTTGAAGTAGCCTGAGAAAGTTTCCTTTCTATTTAAGTATGATGGCAGGTAGCTAGTGCATTACAAATCTGATTTGAATGCAATTAATAAATTATTCATAAATTTCATATAAAAATTTGTTCTATATCTCATTAAACAACAATATAGTATCAACATTTTAGGAACCCAGCATTTTCATTTGCACTTCCTGTTCTGGTTTTTAGCTGTAGAAATATAGCATTTGTTGGAAATTTGCTAGTTACTTTGAATGGGATAAGCGTCTGGAATATTTCTTTAAAACATTATATGCTGCTATAGTAACATTTAATCAGAGCTGCTTTTTGGCTGCATAAATGTTTTTTTTTAGTGTAGGTTTAAACTAAATAGTGTAAGAACACTGTGAATAAATTATATCTTTTAAATTCTTTTAAAGCAGCTATTTTGACTAGTTTTGGTTTCCTCCCACAATCCATGAAGAGAAATCCCCCCCCCCCACTGAAGATTACTATTGTATATTTGTGGATTTTATTCTCAAAGGCTAAATGTATTTTAGTGAGAAAATGAGATAGCTATCTATCTCCTTCCTCATTGTAACGGACCTGCCCAATCACAGACCCTCCATACCACTTTCAATGAAGATAAAATACTGGTTATCTCAGATAGTTTAACTATTGAATTAATCTACAGTGTTAAAAATATCAAGGGAAATATATTTTAACAAATTGCATGCAGTAAGGTAAGTTTGTCAAATCTACATTTTTAAATATTTTGCAGGACTGCTTCTCGTAAGAAAGCTACAGGTTTTGCTGCTGTTCACCAACTGTTTACTGAACGTTGGCCAACATCTCCAGCCAACAGAAGTGTAACTGGAACAACTACTGAGAGGAATATTGACTTTGAACTTGATGTGAGAGTTGAAATTGACTCTGGGAAGTGTGTACTTCATCCAACAACACTCCAGCAAGAACATGATGACATAAGCTTAAGGAGGTAAAATCCTGAAAAAAGCTGAGCAGGTTTACCAAACTACCGTATGTTTAGAGCAGTAGCAACATTTTTTATGTGTTGAAACTTGTATGAAATCTCTAGTGATACTGATCAGCAATCAGTTGCGATATTCCATATAAAGACAATTTGACAACTTGAATAATGACCTCTTTTTTGTGCCAAGAACTTTGACATAAAAAATTGTGTAATCAACAGTCCACCTTACTAAAATTGCATATAAAATACTCATAATCAGGTATAAAAAGATTTATGATTATCTTTTCCATTGTGTATGATTGTGTGTATATACAAAACCAGTACTGAGCAATGGGACATACTTTGGAAAATATTGGCCTACTTAAATCTTGTTTAATCAGATCAAACGTAAGCAACTTGTATGACCTTTTACAGCATGATACGTTATTACTGTTAATTCAATAAACATCCAGCATTTCTGGCTTTGTTGTGTTATGAATGGAAGACTGAATATGATGCCAGAGGAAATAAATTGTTAAATGCAATTAAACACATTACAAATATACAAGTACAATGATGCACTTACAGAAGTAGAAGAATTTGTTCCATTTAAAAGATAGGCTTGGCTACAAAATAGACTCTGATCATGGAAGAGATTCTCTTCTCCCACCTCCACATAACCTCTCATATTTGTTTTGGAAGATTCCCCGATGATGTAGTGATGACTTTCTGAGGATTCTGGTAGATAACAGAAGGAGAAATATTTTGCTGTTTTAAAAGTTTACTCAAGGAAATCTGGAACAAACCCTTATTCCATCTTGTCTTATCTTTAAATTTACTGGCTGCCCAACTCCAGTAGACTCTGAGTAATGCACAAAACTAGAGAAAATATACAGCTAAACCCACTGAATCACATAGACAAGCCAGACTTTAATTATATTTGTGAAAGTTGAGAGAGTTTCTCAGGACAAGGGTGTATCAACAACCAACAGCTATCCAGTTTCAAGGCTAAAACTGCAGAGTAAAAAGTCTATTAAGTAGTGAGAAGTGTGGAAGAAAGTGTTGGATTTTTTTAAAAAGTGTACATAAAAATTGAATTGGACTGTTGATAGAGGACAATCTAATGTTTTAGTGGCTTCTTCCTAGTTCCCCATTCGTGTCAGAGGGCACCATTTAAGGTGCTTCTGGGTTAAAAGGATTAGCCGGTGACATCACCGTTTCCCGGGGGGGGGTATGCCTACAGCGGCTCTTTTCATGTCCCCATCAAGGAGCTGGAGCAAATGTCAGGACTTCACCCTGCCACGTAGCGGCACTTCGGTTTCAAGTGTGAGCTTGCTAATCTCCAACCCAGTGTCCTAAGCAACTGAGCTACTATGCTCCTTTCTTCCTAGTTGATATAGATTCTTTCCTACTATGCTGTGTGCCTGAGAGCCTTAAGCCAAATATAAGCTAGAGCATAATCAAGTCATGCCAAATATTTCTGTTGTCAGTTCTCTGAGGTATTATCAGTGAGTTTAACTAACAATGACTATTCAGAGCTTTTGAAATGACTTAATATTGCCTTTATGTTCAGGTTAATTAAATAATGACTATGTCTATTTATATATATTTATATTTAGGACCTATGATCGCAGTTCCCGAAGTTTAGATCAAGACTCTCCCTCTAAAAAAAGGAAATTTCAAACTAACTATGCATCAACTACCCACTTACTGGCTGGAAAGAAAGTACCAGCATCTCTTCAAACGAAGTCTAGTGATGTGGAAACAACAGTATTTTACATTCCTGGTGTAGATGTTAAGGTAAAAAATAAAGAGTTTGACATTTCCTCCATATAGTGTGATAAAATAGAATTGCAGTTTCACACTACTTTTTATTCTAAAATAGAATTGCAGTTTCACATTACTGTCATGTATTGTAGTATTGCTTTGAAACATGTAAATATGCTAGGAAATGCAGATGTTATTTCAGATAAGCATTAAGGCTAATTTAGAGTGCCTCTGTTCAATGCAGAATGTATGATTCATTGTGTGGCTAGCATGTCCACTTTATTGTCTTCATAATTTAAAAAAAACATTTTAATATCAAATTCTACAATACCTTTATCCCTGGAAATACTAGTAAGATTGGATGAGTAATTATTTGAAGAATAAGTTTGAGGTAAATCAGTGTGCCACATTGCCAATTCAACAGATCAGTGGCACTGTCGGTCACACAAGAGTTGCTACCATGTTGCCAGCGATCATTTTTATCCTTCTCTCTATGTCTCTCTTCTTATTTGCCTCTATATTGGAGATAGTATTATTCTTGTACATATGTGCTGCATCCACTTTGGATGTGTGGCCCATCCAATCAGTGTGGCACACTGATTTACCTCAAACTTATTCTTCAAATACACTGCCAAATCAAATGTATTTGCATACATAATCCTATCTGGTACAGTAGTAAAAAGGGCTGACAAACATTGTATATGTTATAGAAAACCTTAAGGTTTTTTCCTAGACAATTAAAGGCTAGGACAGGGGTCAGCAACCTTAAACACTCAAAGAGCCATTTGGACCCATTTTTCACAGAAAACCAAACACCGGGAGCCACAAAACCTGGGTGGGCGTGGCCATCTCCCACTCACTCACTCCCACCCAGTCACATGACCCCCCCCAGCCACACCTACCCAGGTTTTGTGGCTCCCCGTGTTTTGTTTTCTATGGGATTTCCCCCCCTCTAATCTTTCTTTCTTCCCCCCTCCTTTCACATTCCTTCCTTCCACCCCTCCTGATTTTACCTTCCTTCCCCCTCCTCTAATTTCACCTTCCTTCCTTTCCCCCTTCTCTGATTTTACCTTCCTTTCCCCCTCCTTTCACCTTCCTTCCTTCCTTCCCCCCTTCTCTAATTTCACCTTCCTTCCTTCCCCCTCCTCTGATTTTACCTTCCTTCCTTTCTTCCTCCTGATTTTACCTTCCTTCCTTCCCCCCTCCTGATTTCACCTTCCTTCCTTCCCCCTCCTTTCACCTTTCTTCCTTCCTTCCCCCTCCTCTGATTTAACCTTCTTTCCTTCCCTTCCTTCCCACCTCCTGATTTCACCTTCCCTTCCCTTCCCTCCTTCCTGGAAAAATTATTCTGTCTTCTCTGTCGAGGCCACTCCACCACAAAAACATACCCCCTCCCCGTCTCTTTCCTTGAAAGCTGATCTTATTATTTCAACCGAAAGTAAGATTAAAAAAAGAAAAGATTTGGGATTCTGAAAAGAAACTAAACGGGTCTGGAGAGACCTTGGATTCTTTTGGAAATGAAAATGTAGCACGCACGTGCGCACGCGCACACACATACACACACATCTCTCCTCCCCCCACCCAGAAAAAAACAGGATTCACAAACGTGAACCAGGAAATCCAGGGTGGAGTTCCTTCTGGACTTGGGGGAGCGGAGAGAGATAGAGAGGGTTGTGGGGCTACCGAACTTGGTGCGGTCTGGAGCTGCTGCATTTTATGCCCGTTGCCTCCAACCAAGGTCCTTTGCTTCCCCACGGAAAATGCTCCAAAGCGGTTGGGGAGGCAGAAAGCCGGTCGATATCATGGAGGGGGTTCTCTATCCACTCCCCCCTCGCAGCCTTTAGCAACTATTTTAGCAACTATTTTAAGGAGGGGGAAGCACCTTGCTTCCCCCTCCCCTTAAAACCAGGCTAGGGAAGAAAGCCGGGAGGGGGGAATCTAAAGGGGAGGGAAGAAGTGACCCAGACCTCTCTGAATAGCCTCCCGCCCAGTTTTCAACTGATTTTCTTTCCTATCCTCCGACGAACAGACCTCACCCCCCTTTTGGGACTCTGGACCACCGGGCCTTTATATTTTCCCCATTTATTGGGAGAAATTGGATTTTTATTGGTTCTTCCCCCTGCGCCATGCCAAAAGGAAAGCCAGCCAGGCTTCTCCTCCAAGCCCAAGCTCTTCCCCCTGCTCCCTTCCTCCTACCCCCCACTCAATCTCACTTCGGGACAGAGGAGCACACACTGGAAACACATGTTGGGGCAATGTCAGAGCGCACCGTCTGATCCTCCGGCGCTCGGCCCGCAACTCTCCATGCTCCTCCAGGCCCGGCTTGCTGAGAAGGAGGGGGAGCAGCCCTGATGCCTCTGCTCCCCCCCACAGCCCCAGCCATCGCTGCCCGGCTTCCTGAAACGTGCGCCGCATTTCAAAGGCGGCAGCTCGCGTCTGGAGGTGCTGAAGAGTGTGCCGCTGCAAGAGCCGGGCCAGGCCTCTCTGCCGTCTGACTTGCCAATGGGGGCGCTTATGCCAGAGAAGCCCCCCCCGCTGGGCTTTTGTGCTCGGCGCTCGCCTGGGGAGGAGAGCGCTTCCCCACGCCGCTCCCTTCTTTCTCTTGGCCCCGACAAGGGTGGAGGAAGGCCAGGCTTGGGGGATGGTCCCCACCCCGCAAGATCTGCCCCCGCCGTTCTCTCCCAGCCCTCTTTGCTGGCGGCAACAGCAAATGTACTGCGACGAAGGCGGAATGCTGTTGCCGCGCAAAGGCAAGTGCAGGGGCGCTTCGTTCCCGCAATAAGGCGACAGGGCAACAGCTCGTTCATCCCTCTGCCGCCACGGGGCCACAGGGAGCCGCAGCAGAGGGCCCAAAGAGCCGCATGTGGCTCCGGGGCCGCAGGTTGCCGACACCCGGGCTAGGATAAAGAAATGGGAGTGGGACAAGTGGGACATACTATGCCAACAAGATCTACATTTTAAAAATGATTCATGTTATTAAGTTGCTGATGGAGAAGATAAACATTCATTTTGAGAGAGGTTTATTGCATCTAAATATATTTTGTTTGACAAGATCTCCTTTCTTTGTCCTTAATATACATTTCACATTGAAAACATTATTTTTGCTGTAGTACTATTGTTTTAAAATGGCAAAGATACTGGGATTCTTTTCAAAAATAATTTCAGGCATCATTTAACAACATTTACAAATAAAATAGATTAATTAAATCCAGTCAGATAGTTCTAAACATTTCATAACTTATTTAATACTGTAGTTCCCCATAACAAGAAATAACTGTACATCATATACTGGTAGGCTGTGTCTACGCAACCTAACTTTCCAGAACATTTTTTTATCTAATTTGGCCCATCAAAATTCTGCCAGTCTCTATATTTTTCATTTCGGTCAAAGTGTTATGTGTAATTTATGCTCTTCTATTCTTTACACTGCACCTTGCCACCACCCACCACCCCCTAGCAGTTTTGGCTATGCAGAAACCTATGGTTTTAATCTTATTTTGTTTCAGCTACATTACAATTCTAAGATGTTAAAAACTGAGTCGCCAAATACATCTCGAGGCTCATCTCTTCAAAGAACCTTTTCCAAAGAATCAAAGTTGTATAGTATGAAAGACGTTATTCCTCCTACCCGTATCAAGGCTAAAACCTTACTAACTCCTCAACCCCCACCTATTCCATCAGGTAAACATTTCTCTTTTCATTGTTTGTCTTTTAACTTTAGTAATCTTTTGCCATAGTGCAGAGGCCAATAGTTAGATCAGTATTTGTAACTTAATAAACTATTCTGTTTGATGTTGTGATACATTTTTCGACATAATTTTTTTTATGTTTAGTACTTCTGATTATTTTCTTATTAGTTTTTCTCTTTGTTAAATTTTACTTTATCAACTATTGTAAATGGTTTCTCTTTAGTATATTTTTGTGCTCACTACATCTGCTGCGTTAATGTGTCAATGTTTGGGGAAACTGGAAATAAAATTTGGACAATTTTCACAATTCCTAAATATGCTTGAAATCCATTATATGTGGAAGACAAGAAATCAAGTATTCTTAATGTAGAATGTTAAATAGAAATCTTTAATTTCAGAATTGTGTCTCTAAGCATATACACATTTTATAATACCTAACTATTTGAATTCTGACTACATTTTGCTGAAATTTGGATAATAGAGGAGCTATTTTAGGTAGTAGTTTTGATTTAAAAATGGACTACATTTGCAAAGATTACTTAGAAGCGTGTAACTCATACAGCTTTCATCATTTTAGAAGGCTAAAGGATGGGAATGGGAGTGCTTTGCAAATCTTTTCCATTGCCATCTTAATTCATACCCCTTGAAACTGTGAAAAATGATAAATACCGGTAATTGGACATGCCTTAACGTCTATTAAATTCTGAATAATTTCTAGCTTTTCAGCTTTTGGAACAGTTTAATGGTAAGAAAATTAATGGGAAATTTTTAGGTAACAAATTACATCCATTCCCACTCTTAAGTTCTTAACCTAAAAATTGTTCTAAAAACACACTGCCAAAAATTAGCTACTGTATTTCAGCAAATACTGGTAACATGATCTTGGGATACTAGTACTGCAAGCAGACTACATTTTCCATGGGTTGCTCAACTTCGTATATTGATTGTTGTTCCCTTCAAACTAAATGAAAAATGGGGAGGTGGGGGAAGTTTTGACCATGAAGGATTGTTGTTGTTTTTTGCTTAGCATGAGAAAAGCATTTGAGTTACATGCTTATTTATAGAATACTTGGCATATGTTGAACATGTTCACACAATGTGGCAAGTCAGGCATGTGCTTTAGTTAGGAACATGTTGGATTGTATCTGCTGCGTTACGCCATGCATTCTTTTGAGCAGATCCTAATACTGCAACTTGATATGTCACTTAAGACAAACCTTTTTATGGGATGATGGTTTTACCAGAACAAACCAAAAGAACCATGTGTTGTTTTAGTTTGTATCCGAAATCTCATGGTTTTAACTAAAAGAATCTGATAGTGATCTTAATCAAACAAGATCAGCTTAAAAACTGAGGCATAATTTCATGCACGTCTCCTATACGGGTGATACCATATATAGTATAAGAAATAGCAGCTGATATAACTCCAGGCAAGCCTTAAGCCTAGTTTGCCATATTGTCTGAATGCACCCATTCATTCCAGTCTGTATAGGTACATACAGCATCCTTATTTATTTAAGTTAGACCATTTGAGGGCATCCTACACTTTCTTTTTCTCGTTTTCCCTATCCACAGTTGGCCACAAGATGAAACTAGAGAATTACTAGTTGGCAGTACTGGTGCTGTAATCATATCTTTTCATATATATATATGTGTGTGTGTGTGTGTGTGTGTGTGTACATATACATATACATACATACATACATAACATACATACATACATATATGTAAAAAGAATGAAAATTTCATTTTAAGATTTTAAAAGTGATCTTTTTTAGTCATCCTGATTATAAAATTAGAAGCTTTATTAAACTGTCAATTTAAATTTATTCTTGATGGTTTAAATCAATCTCAATTAAGCCATATTCTCTACAAAAATGCTGAGGATCTGTTGGATTAGCCAGAGATAAATTATTAATTTAAGCAAGGATACCTCAGGAATTGGGTTAAGGTAACCTCACTTTTGACCTATCATTAACTTTTCTTACTTTTTTGTGTTCTATTTGATGTTTGTGATCTGGTTTTTCACTTTATTTTTCAAATCTTTCAGCCAAAGGTAAAGGAAGTGGTGGCGTAAAAACAGCAAAATTGTATGCTTGGGTTGCACTTCAGTCTTTGCCTGAAGAAATGGTGATTAGCCCTTGCCTGTTGGACTTTCTAGAAAAGGCCCTTGAAACAATACCTATAACTCCAATAGAAAGGAATTATACAGGTATCATACTTTTCTACCATAATTTTTATAACCTAATTTTTATTTTTCAGAAGTTATATGTAATCACTTCCTTATTCTTTTAAAGCCATCAGTTCACAAGATGAAGATATTGGGCAATTTGATATGCAAGATCCTTTAGAAGAATCCACAGCTTCCTTGGTATCTTCATCAACGTCAGCATATTCTTCTTTCCCTGTTGATGTAGTGGTATATGTAAGAGTTCAGGTGAGCATGGATGTCAACTTAAGTAGTACCTTGAAGGCTGTTGTAAATTGGTAGGACTTATTTGTACACAGAGAAATATTTTGTTTTTCAAATGCTAAAATAATGAATTCTATTTTAAATTGGGACTTTTTTTCATTTATTCTATAGTTTCTATTTCATCTTCATATGAGAAATACCATTGATACTTTGTAAAGAAAAGTACTCGCTGTGTCTGTTCGCTTATTTATTTATTTATTTGTATTGCTCTTAGAGCATACTTTGCTTTAAATGTTGCACTGTCTGGTAATGAAAACTATGTTATGAATTTAGATATTGTATTCTAACTTTTTCCATGGAATCTAAAGCAACATTTGGTTTCACAACTTCGTGAAAGTGGGTTAAGCTAAGACATACTGATCTGCCTATGGTTTGGCAGTGACTCTTGTAGCCAAATGTAAAATTGAATGTTGCTTGCTTGTATTCCAGACTCAGCAGTCTAATCAGATGGAACAAATTAAAATTCATTGTTAAGATGTTTGCAGCTTATTGATTCAAACTACAAAGAGCCAGGAAATGTGAAACTAGGGCTGATGCTTTTATTAGCCAAGATGTACTAAATTCCATTTGATGTATTTAATTATATAGTTGTTCTCTTCTTGTGTTCCATATGTGGTTTTCTTCAGTGTCATACTCCTTCTTAGAATTTCTTAATACAGTTTTTATGAGCCCCCCAAAAGTCTTGTTTTAAACATTCTGCGGAGGTAACAATATGTTACTTTCCTTATTTCCGACCCTAGGTCATCATCTGAACACAATTATCTTCTATAACTTAGGATACTTTCTGACCCTTCTGTTGTTCTTGAATTCCAATTTATAGTCTATCAGCCCAGACCCAGGAATGAAGGATATTTAGAATTGAATTAAATAACATCTAGATGGTCACACATTATTTATCTCTCGCATTAAAAAAATTAATAGTATTCCATCTTTAAAATTGTTCTGCCACACAGACAAATTAGAAATAATACAAGGACAGTTTTAAACACAATAGAATACTACGAGAAACATACAGAGAGACAAGTAGCCTTTTTATTTTTAAACGCCCAGAAGGCGTTTGATAATTTGAACTGGGATTTTTTCATCCAACAAGTACAAAATATGAATTTTGGATTAAAATTTGAAAAAATGATGACTGCAATATATTCAACTCAAAAAGCAAATGTGGTAGTAAATGGGGATCTAACAGAAAATTTTAATATATCCAAGGGAGTGAGATAGGGTTGTTCCCTGTCACCTCTGATATTTATCTTATCAATAGAAATATTATTAGAACAGATCAGGCAAAAAACAGAGATTACAGGAATCAAGATAAAAAAGGGAGAATACAAAACTTAAGCATTTGCAGACGACATGGTCTTCTTTATAGAAGACCCAATGATATCAGGGACAAAATTATTAAATGAAATAGAAGAATTTGGCAAAGTGGCAGGTCTCAAAATAAATAAAGATAAAACCAAAATATTAACCAAAAACCTTACAAGTAAGCAAGAAAAAGAATTGACAGAGAAAATTGGTATACAAACAGTGAAAAAAGTCAAGTATTTGACTTTACAGTACATCATAATTCATATACTAACAGCAGCAAGAATACTCTATGCACAACATTGGAAAGCAGATAGCAACCCCCCAGACAACATGATAATCAAAAAAATAATGGACTGTGCAGAAATGAATAAGTTAACCCTAGAATTACAAGATAGAAATGATAAAGAATTTTATACGGTATGGGAAAAGTGGTATCTTTGGTTAGAGAATAGGAAAAGTTAAATAATATGTTATAAGTATTAGTAAAATATATATGTATATATTAGCAAAATATGTATGTATTTATAAATATAGATATATATAAGTAAATGTTAATATACAAATGTAAACAAGTGTGTAGATTATGTGTAATGTAATAGAATGGGAAAATATATATGAAAATATTTTTGGAAATAATGTAAATGAAAGTCGATATTCCAGGATTGAGACAAATGTATATAAGATGTTTTTAATATGTAAAATTTAATAAACTTTATTTAAAAAAAATTGTTCTGTTGCTTGTTGCTTTCTTGTCATTTCAATTCTCCATGTATGATAAATACTGTTTTTCTTTTCTTCAGCCTTCACAAATCAAGTTCAGCTGCTTACCTGTGTCACGGGTAGAATGCATGTTGAAACTTCCTTCCCTTGATCTTGTATTTTCTTCTAATCGAGGAGAATTAGAAAATTCAGGCTCAACCTGCCCTACAGAAAATTCTTTACAAAGTGGATCAAAGATGCCAGTTAAAACTATCTCGCCAGGTAAAATCCATTTTTATTGAAAAACAGTTTCAGTTCCTTTTAAGGGTGTATTCAGGTCTAATATAAAATAAGAGTTTAATCCTGCAAGAATAAATTGTGGATCTTCTGGTGCTCTCAAAAGACAGAAATTAAAATGTGTGCTTACAACCATGATTATGCCTTAACAAAACCAGTGGTTAGTATTAACTTTGATTTAAGATCAAATTAGAATTAAAAATTTGAAATTGCCTTGTTTCCCTAAATGATTAATACAAATTGTGATCTTTCAGACGTAATTGCTTGTTTTGTAAATAATGGTTTGATGTGATGTCTGAGCTCCATTATCAACTTACCAAACTCCTTTTGAGCTTAGCCTAGTATGACATTCTGGTCAGTGATTATAATAATAAACTAGAATACATTGTACTCCCTACTAATTAATTTAGCAGAAGGACACAGAATTTTTTTCCCTTCACATTTCAAATAATCTAGCATTTATCCATATCAGGCTGCAGAAAGAGACTTCTTTATCAGATCTTATAATGTGACCAGTATGAGAGGAAAGCAGTTCTTTATATGCGTTGATTAAGCCATTCATGGAATAATGCTGAAAGCTTGTCCAATACCAGTTTGGTCTACTGGTTAAGGCATTAGGCTAGAAAGTGGAAGATCATGAGTTCAAGTCCTGCCTTAGGATGAAAGCCAGCTGGGTCACTTTGGGCTGGTTACTCAATCCCTCTCACCCCAAACCATCTCACAGGGTTTTTGTTGTGGAGAAAAAACAAGGAGGAAGATGTGTTTGGACATGTTCGCTGCCTTGAGTTATTTGTAAAATGATAAAGATGGGATAGAAATGAATAAATAAAAGAAATAAAAAAATAAACAATTTGTAAGAATTTTTTCAGAAGATTCAAGCTTATACTGCTATGAGTTGTCATCTCCAATAATGCATGATTGTAAGAGTCTCATCAAAATATGTTTCTATTTTCTTTCCAAGGACTGTACCTTGGCTTAACTTTGTGATTTTTCTAGAATACATTTCTTTTTCTGCTTTAGGTTCTTCTCTTGGATTAGGTAGCCCTTTTGGCAGAACACGGCATAGTAGCAGCCAATCAGATTTGACAGGTTCTAGCAGCAGCTCTTCAGGTTTGAGTTTCACAGCCTGCATGTCTGATTTCTCCCTTTATGTATTTCATCCGTATGGAGCAGGAAAGCAAAAAACCACTGTGGCTGGCTTATCTTCTGGAACAGGTAACAGAGAATATTGTGGTTCATAGAAATGTATTGGTGATTTTTTGACTTTTTAGATAAGCCTTTAAAAAGGAAATACAAAATCCCTTTAAAAATGACATTGTTCTGATTTAACAGAAAGCAAATATTTAAATGTGTATGAAGGTATATTAAAAATAAGTTTTGCATTCATATCTCAGAGTACATCTATGTAATAAGGCCTTTATACAGTAAATGCAGTAAAAATTATTTGTTCATTTGTTTAGAAACAGTATTAAAATTAGTATATGATATAGCAATAGCACTTATATACCGCTTTACAGTGCTTTACAGCCATCTCTAAGCGGTTTACAGAGTCAGCATATTGCCCCCAACAATTTGGGTCCTCATTTTACCCACCTAGGAAGGATGGAAGGCTGAGTCAACCTTGAGCCTGGTGAGATTTGAACTGCCAAATTGCAGGCAGCCAGCAGGCAGCAGAAATAGCCTGCAGTACTGCACTCTAACCACTGCGCCACCACGGCTCATAATAGCATATAGCAAGCAATAATTTATTAACCATATTTTATACCAGCCAAAGTTTACACACACTTTTGTGCAAAGCTCAACATCTGCAGACATTATGTGAGAATAGGTTTCATCTGTTTAGATTAAGCCAAAAAAGCATTTACGTTTTTCATGGTTTCAGGGACCATAGATGAAGAACCCTCGTCAGTTACTGGTCGCAAGGATTCATTGAGCATCAACCTTGAGTTTGTAAAAGTTAGCCTATCAAGAATAAGGCGTTCAGGAGGTGCTACCTTTTTTGAGAGTCTCTCTGCAAGCAAATCTGCCAACAAGATGGAGACTACATTAATAAACATATCTGGTATTTATCAATCCTATGGAATAAACTTAGCACAGCATAGAAAATACTACTTCATTACATGTAACAGTATCAAACTTGCCATTTTTTTCTCCTGTGATACTGTAGGACTTGTAGGTCTTTTGAATGGATGTTGCATAATTGCATTTTAAGTTAATAATAAAACTTGATAGATTTTCTCCTCTACGTTTCATTAAACAGAAGATCTTTCTTGACCTTGTCATAGTTCTCTACAGCCAATATGCAGATACTCGTTGATTAATGTCCTCTCATTCAGTGACAGATCGAAGGTACGGCAGCACTGAATGAGGAGGACTTACAGCAAGTCCTTATAGTTGTGACCAGCACAAATCCCTGCAATCACATGATTAAAAGTTGAGTGCTTGGCAACTGGTTTATAATTATGCTATCAAAGCATCCCTTGGTCACATGATCACCATTTGTGACTTCCCTGCTGGCTTCCAATGGACAGAGTCAACAGGAAAGCTGGCAGGAGGTCACAGATGGTGATCACATGACTGCAGGATGCTATGATTGCACAAGATTTGCCTAACAACAGCAACTTGGACTGCTGGAACTGCTATTGTAAGTCAGCATGATCACATCACATTGTGCCTTATGATTATGACAGCAATGGAGTTCCCAGCCCCAATTACCACCAGTAAGTGAAGTGAAATAATAGATCCTTCTAGGAAATATTTGATAAAACATGAATACCACAACTGCTTACTTGACATTGCCCTTCCTTCCCTCTGGCATGTGGAAAAGTATCACTTTTTGAACTTGCAAACAAAACTAATACCACTGTGAACTTACATTTGTATAATTCTATTTAAAAGCCTTTCAAGCATGTACAGGTCTGGTTCACCATAACACTAAATCAAGCTTTTGATATATTGTCATTGTTCAACATCTATTTCTATTTTTCTTGATCCTTTTTTGAGATGAGATGATAAAATTGTGCCAGAAATTGCTGAGGAAGAGGGAGACATCTCTTCTTATAGCAAGCAATTTCAATATTGACTACATTGGAGTAATACAAACATTTTTGAGGTGACTATTACTGTAGTGAGCCTAGAGTTCGGTGCTACAATGCCAAAAAATAAGAGATTAAAAATGATATAGACAAGTTTCTTCTGAAAAATGAAACGTACTCTAGACTTGCAATCTACAATAGCCATCAAGCATCAAATTGATTGCAGCAGGTTACAAATCAAATAAACAAACAAACATTGATAACCTTGATCCTGGGTGGGAGAATCTGTAGCCCTTTTTACGTTGTGCTGAATTAAACTATAGTAGGGCCAGTCAGTTTGATTGATGGTAAAAGATACTAAAGGATACAATCTAAATTAAATTAATTATCTCAATTTTGACTATTTTCATTATAATCTATTAAGCACTTGGTTTTGGGTTATAAATGATGGATGTTACAAGAATGAATAAAATAATGTGAAATGTCAAATATAAACATATTTTTGTAATATTTTTACAGCTGTTTGTGATATAGGATCTGCTTCTTTTAAATATGACATGAGGAGACTGAGTGAGATTCTAGCATTTCCAAGAGCATGGTACAGAAGGAGTATTGCAAGACGCCTCTTTCTAGGTGATCAAACAATAAATATGCCAGGTAAATAGCCAAAAGAATGTGGAAGACATTTTTTTCATAATAATCAATCTTACTGTGATTGACGTTAAAAACATGTTATTTTTCCATTTTGTGTTAGAAATGCTATGATGAAATAAGAAGCTGGGTAGCAAATGGATTAAAAAATGTTCGTGCTTAAAAGCTGTTTGAATGTCTCTCCCTTGGTTCCCTTAAAATAGCTGGTTTTAGATTATTTTTAAACAAAAAATCCCCTAGTCTCTAAATAAATAACTAGGTGACATTGGAGAATGGCGTATTGTAATAATCTTGGTAGATTTGTGTTGAATTAATAACAAGCTAAACAAATCATTTATTTTGTTATATGTGTTCCTAGTAACATCAGGTCCTGGGACCCCAGATTCTGTTGAAGGGCTGAACCAGCACATGTCACCTGAATCATCAAGAAAAGCATATTGTAGGACCTGGGAGCAACCAAGTCAGTCTGCTTCATTTTCCCATATGGCTCAGTCACCAAGTGTTTTCAATGAGCACAGTACTAATAGTAATATGGCCTGTGGATCAGGGTCTCATAACCTAAAATCCCCTGCTGTTTCAAGATCCAGAAGTGTATCAGATTCTTCAGTCCCTCAGAAAGGTGAAAAGAAGCTTAATTTCACTACTTTGAATCACATACCACTGTGTAATATGGGCAACTGATCATACATCTATAAAAAAGGTCACCAACATGTAATCATTTGCCATGTAAAACATTGAAATGGATTGATTCTACATTATTATGATAACTAGAATACTGACATTGAACCTAAAAGGATGCAGTTTATAGTATTACTCCAAAATTGCTCTGCTTTATGATTTTTCTTCAAACAAAACAGAATTACTAATTTCTTTTCCATAGACTTGTGTATTGCCCTACAAAGTGTATTGCTCTACACAAAATACTAAGATGATTGAAGGCCTGGAGACTAAAACAAATGAAGAACGTTTGCAAGATTTGGGTTTGGCTAGTCTAGAGAAAAGAAGGACTGGGGGAGGGGGGACGACATGATAGCAGTATTCCAGTATTTGAGAGGCTGCCACAAAGAGGAGGGAGTCAATTTATTTTCCAAAGCAGCAGAGGGCAGGACAAGAAACAATGGATGGAAACTAATCAAGGAGAGAAGCAACCTGGAATTAAGGAGAAGGTTCCTAACAGTGAGGACAATTAACCAATGAAACAGCTTGCCTTCAGAAGTTGTGGGTGCTTCATCAATGGAGGTTTTTAAGAAGAGACTGGACAGTCACTTGTCTGAAATTGTATAGGGTCTCCTGCTTGAGCAGGGTGCTGGATTAGAAGACCTTCAAGGTCCCTTCCTATTCTGTTTGTTTGAAAATTTCCCTGTATTGTCTTACAAAGTGAGAAGAAACTAATTTTACATGCCTTATGCGTTTTAAACACACACTTATGTAACACAAGGAAGATGCAAATATATGAAAATGCTTCTATTCAAGTGTGCTTGTCTACCTGGAGAACGCATTCTTATTTCATCTCTAAGGGTTGAGGAATACTGTACCTTGGAATAGTATGGAGAATTGAAATAGAGGAAGTCCACTGAAGAACTGAAAATTTAATCAGGCAACACAGGATGGAACAGAGCTTAAAATTTCAATCGTTTCTGGAAAGAAAGAAAAATAGTAAAATATATTTAGTATATTTCATCAAACTTATCTTGGAAGATTTGGAAAAGAAAATTTTCAGTAGTCCCAGTTCAATTGCTCAAATGTTGTTCTATTCTGTTCTCTCAGTTAAACAAAAGTATAATTATTAGAGTTGAAAGGTAAACTTCAGAAATTTTAGCAATATGCAAAGTTCACATTTGTATCCCATATATTTTCTGAGCATCACCGTTGAAAACATTTAGTTAACATTTAGATTTAGAAATCTCTGATGTTTAAAAACTCATTCAGTTGTGACAACTTCTTCTTCTTCTTCTTCTTCTTCTTCTTCTTCTTCTTCTTCTTCTTCTTCTTCTTCTTCTTCTTCTTCTTCGTCTTCTTCTTCTTCTTCTTATTATTATTATTATTATTATTAATTAAATTTGTGTGCCGCCCAACTCCCAAGGGACTCTGGGCAGCTACCATGTTAAAATTGTCATTCACTGAGAAAAAAGTCCTCAAAGGTTCACAACCAGTGGTGAAATCCAATTTTTTTTACTACCGGTTCTGTGGGCATGGCTTGGTGGGCGTGTGGCTTGGTGGGCGTGGCAGGGGAAGGATACTGCAAAATCTCCATTCCCACCTCATTTCAGGGGAAGGATACTGCAAAATCTCCATTCCCACCCCACTCCAGGGGGAAGGAGATTGAAAAATCTCCATTCCCACCCCACTCTGGGGCCAGCCAGAGGTGGTATTTGCAGGTTCTCCAAACTACTCAAAATTTCCGCTACCGGTTCTCTGAACTACTCAAAATTTTCGCTACCGGCTCTCCAAAACCTGTCAGAATCTGCTGGATTTCACCCCTGTTCACAACGTACAAATCTTCTCCCTAAATTAAATTGACCATGTAGAAGAACACTATTGTGTGCAAACAGATGAAGATGAAGTTAAGAATCAATCAGTATGCAAGTTTCTGTTTGGACTCGGTTATTCTGAGGTATTTTCCAGCAAAATCTGCAGAGTGGTATTAATATTTGATTTTTTTTCCAGTAATACTTTGCAATATTACATTTACAGTATTTGCTTTGTGTTTAATTCCAGATCTGCTGTCAAAAACATCAACTCCATTTAATAAATCAAATAAAGCTGGAAGTCAGCAAGTGACACCATGGGAAACACTGGTTGTATTTGCTATTAACTTGAAACAATTAAATGTACAAATGAATATGAGCAACGTGATGGGAAACACCACGTAAGGAAACCTTTTAACCATTCAAATTTTTTGTATATTCCAAACAATTTTTTTAAACATGCAAAAGTGCATGCACATGCAGGTATATTTGAAGAATGCTTTGATTCAGGAAGCATCCATTTTCATTTCAAGTTAGGTTATGTAGAATTGGAGGACTTTGAACAGAGACTTCCTTGAAAATCAGTGTTGAAGACATTGATTAGCTGCAGAACTAGCGAAATGCTCCATCTTTGTTCTTATCTTACTATACTCACTGATAATATAGAGATGGCTCATTAATATTTTTATTATGAAAAATTTGAGAATTTCTCCCATCTTATTTTGCTAAATGAGATTGAGAGAATTGTGTCTTTACTACCATGTACATTTCTTATTATGTTAAATGCATTTCACAACTTGCATTTTTGCATGTGAATGGACAAATAAGGTAAACAATATTTTCTCCATATTTTGTGCATGTTTTAGGTGGACTACTAGTGGTCTGAAAAGTCAGGGTCGTTTATCTGTGGGCAGTAATAGGGACCGCGAAATTAGTATGTCAGTAGGACTGGGAAGATCACATTTGGATTCTAGAGGTGGAGTGGTTGGTGGTACCATAGATGTTAATGCCTTGGAGATGGTGGGTAAGTTGAAAATTAGCAAGTATTTTTTGTCAATGATTAGTTCTTTTTATATAGTGAAGACATCCGCTAATTTTATTTGTTTTAATCGAAAAATTAGCATTTACTCATTACTTTTAAATTAAGTAACCACTAATTGTTGAAAGCATTTTCTGGACATTTTCAACACTATTTGTGTGTTTCTATATGCACTAATACAAAAAGAGAGAGAGTTTGGAGGCCTTTTGATATTAAATGGAGGCTAGTGTTAGAGAGCCAAAGTAAAATATCTTGTTGTTTCCCTTTCCTACTAAACTGATACATAAATGTTTTTTAGCTCATATTTCAGAACATCCTCACCAGCAGCCAAGTCACAAAATTCAGATTACCATGGGCTCTACTGAAGCTCGTGTGGATTACATGGGGTCTAGTATTCTAATGGGCATTTTCAGTAACGCAGACCTTAAGCTGCAGGATGAGTGGAAAGTTAATCTGTATAATACTTTGGATTCCAGCATAACTGATAAGAGGTAAAGTTTTTTGCTTGATCTAATGTATATACCTTTACTTATTTTTGTATTAGCTATTCTCTCTTCAAAGCTTAATAAAGCATTATAAATTCATGGAAAACATTATTAATTTTATATTCCAGTGAGATATTTGTCCATGGTGATTTGAAATGGGATATTTTTCAAGTCATGATTTCCAGATCAACTACACCAGATCTCATCAAAATAGGAATGAAGCTCCAAGAATTCTTTACTCAGCAGTTTGATACAAGCAAGCGAGCTCTGTCCACATGGGGACCTGTTCCTTACTTTCCTTCCAAAACTGTTGCCATTAATATAGAAAAAAGTTCACAGCAATGTATGTATGAAACCAATTTCTTTCATGTCATGAAGCTTTTATCAAAAATATTACATACTAGCCTTCCTAATTTCTGAGCCCAGACTACATTTAACTGTTGCTAATACTATGATGGCAGGATAATATGACTTTTTTTCCCCATTATGACCTTAGTATCCATGCATAAAATTGTATTTTTAGCATCTTCTTCTTTAGCAGAATAACAGTGTTTTTTCCAGAATCTATTAAATAACTCTGGAGACAGACTAGAAAAGAGTACTGTAATAAAAATATGTTCTAATCTATATTTAGAACAATAGACAGAGTGAGGTATCTGAAAAAAATGAGCTGATATCTTAACACTGAGCCTCAAAATCTGAATTTCAGTAAAAAAATTATAACTGAGCATTCTGAAAAATAATGTGTGTATTTTACTATGGAAAGACAAAAAGGTGTGCACCATTTTCTTTTACAGTCATTATGTCATACAAAAACAAGCCATTTGAAGCACATAATACTTCTAAATATTTAATCTACACTTGTATTAACATAGTAAGTTATACAAAAAAATAAATACAGGTAAACCTCGACTTATGACCACACTTGGTACTGGAATTTCCATCAGTAAACGATGCGGTCATAAAGTGAGATATGTCATTGCACTCCCCACTCCAGTCATTAACCAAAAATCATGGTTAAATGAGTACCCAACCCCATTTCAAGACACTCCAGGCTTGGTCCTTCCCAGCTCCAAGTCTCACCCCAAGGGCCTACTTCCAACTGTCCCCTGTGGCTGCCCTGCTCCCTGCTTTTCAGGGCAGTAAGCAGCCCCAGAAAAACATAGCTCTAGGACTGACTGCCCCTTCTGGGAAGCCTTGGCCACTACCCAGCAAGCATCAGCAAGCATTCGTTCACCCAGCAGCCTTCTTTGCCAGTTCCCACACTGATCTTTTGCCTTGTGTTGCCAACTGCTATGGTTGAGGCGTCTCGTTGCCTTTACTGTCTTCTTTGGAGACCCAGCTTCTCCAGCATATGTTTCCTACATGTGGCTCCTTGAGCCTTTGGAAAACTGCACTTTTTTGGAATGTATTTGGAAATACAACACAGCTTTCTAAAGACAGCCGTCTTCAGATTTGGGCTGCGTTGGAGACCCACATGAGACTGAGGAGAAAAGGCAGCTGGGCGAATGAATGCTTGTTAGCGTTACTGGGTCAGGCTGGGGAGCCACATGTAGAAAACATTCACCGTAGAACTTAGGCTTCTAAATAAGGCAGCAAGGTACTTCTGTTTCAGCTGCAGCAGCTGGGCACAAAAGGTGGTTGATGCAGGGAACTGGGAGAGAAGATTTCTGGGGTTAACAAACGCTTGTTGGTGCTTGCTAGGATGGCTAAGTCTCATTAGGTATGGCAAGTAGCCCCAGAGCCGTGCAGTTGTTGCCACCCCACAAGGCAGGGTACAGAACACAGATATAGAGGGGACATAAGCAAATTGGGTCATTAAGTGACCTTGGCTTCCAACATTGACTTTACTTGTCAGAAGCCCTCTATAAAGGATGTAAATGGTGATTATGTGATCCTGGGACACTGCAGTCACTGTAAATACATGCTTGTTGCCAAATGGTTGGATTTTGATCATGTGACATGGGGATACTACAACTGTCATAAGTGCAAGAACCAGTCATAGGTTACTTTTTTCAATGCCATTGTAACTTTGAAAGGTTGTTAAATAAATGGTCATAAGTCAGGTATCTACTAGTAGATTCTATGACAGTTTTAAAACCTGGTTGCTATACACAGATGAAAATAAGAACAATTATTTCTTCATCCCTCTCCTAAGCGCAAGCATTGAAGTCTAGAAAAAAATGAAAATTTATTAATGAAATTTCTGTTCATTATTTGTAGCTAAGGTTCATCATTTTTAGAAGGATTTTTTGAATCCCTAAAGTTAATCATAATGTCATTATCCTCCTCTATGTATGTCTGTGTGCTCCGTTTTCTAGTACTAGATGCAGCACATCATCGCCACTGGCCAGGAGTTTTAAAGGTGATGTCAGGGTGCCACATATCCTTATTTCAGTTTCCCTTACCAGAAGATGGAAAGTTTGGAGGCTCTATGAGTTTGCATGGAAATCACATGACTTTGGCATGTTTCCATGGACCTAATTTTCGTTCAAAATCGTGGGCTCTGTTTCATCTTGAAGAACCTAATATTGCATTTTGGACTGAAGCACAAAAAATATGGCAAGAAGGTATTCAGGCATTTTTATGCCTTTTGTTTGATCTTTTCCCATATTAAGTTGTAACCAATTCTTAAAAGACTAAACATTGACTGAATATCATTTTAATTTTTGTTGCATACTAGATTTAATAAAATTCTACATGGGTATTAAAATGAGAGTTTGCCATGGTATCAAGAGATTTACTGAGCTCATATAAATGACCACAAAGAATACTGTTCTCGCAGGGGATATTTTGTTCTTAGATTAATCTCACTATATGTAGACTGTGCATACAAGTGATGACTTCAGAAAATACACAAGAATTTTTTTTTTAAATTGCTATGCTCAACATTTCCTAGGATCCAGTGAACAGTCTACATACGTTGTGCAAACACTAGACTTCCATTTGGGTCACAATACTATGGTAACGAAACCATGTGGTGCCCTACAAAGTCCCATGGCAACAATTACTAAAATAACAAGGAGACGTCATGAAAATCCACCACATGGAGTTGCAAGTGTAAAGGAATGGTTCAATTATGTTACAGCTACACGAAATGAAGGTAGGAACAAATAAATTTCTCTTTATTGGTCATTTGGGAAACTGGCATAAATTTACAACAGTTCCAATTAATAGTATGAAAGAGTGGCATGTGATGGAAAGATGCCCAAATATTCATAATTTTCTTACTTTAAATCTTGAAATAATTGTGTATTAAAAGGATGCACTCAACTTTACAGAAAGATATATATATATAAATAATAACATCATCAAACAGCATCTGCCTTCCTAATTCTTAGGAAGAACTCAGTGGGTGGACAAAAATGCCAAATCCAGTTTAAATATCTATGCAATGAATCATAATAATAATAGTAATGTATTAAACTTATATGCCACCTGACTCTCAGTGACTTTGGACCGCTCACAAGAATCAAAGAAATTACAATAAAATCTTTAAAACATAAAAGGTAAATATAAAAGATGGCAAACACAATGAAATGGGGGGGGTCCCCACTTTTTTATCCCCATATATTATAAAGGTTGTCAATTTCCATTCACTTAAAGATTCACAATGTGACTTAATTTTTTACATATCTAAATTTTATTCATTCCGCCCCTCCCCGAGCACAAATACACCCCTCACACAAATATCTAAGAGTCGTCATTTCTAAAATGATGTGCAACATCTGCATGTCTTAAAATTGATTGTGTAGAAATATAAATTTTGGTAACATGTAATTTACATAAACTGAAATATTATTAATAGTTACATCATACGAATAATTTATTTAAATGTGTTATCTCAAAAACATTGTTTGCTATTTTCTTTCCAGAGTTAAACCTTCTCAGAAATGTTGATGCAAACAACCCAGAGCATACTACAACAGTGAAAAGCTCCAGCTTGTTAAGTGGTTTCAGAGGTGGCTCCAGTTACAACCACGAGACTGAAACAATATTTGCGTTACCAAGGATGCAGCTGGATTTCAAATCCATTCATGTTCAACAACCTCAGGAACCTTTAATACATGGTAGCTGTTATTTTTTATATATATATATATATA
>QLTV01000602.1:1356648-1380888 GCA_003457575.1 Thermophis baileyi | reverse complement strand
TAACTTTATCTGTATTTTGTGTAAATGGAATTACAGCATAATTTTATTCAAAAAATGAAAAAATAAATTTAACTCATGACAATTGTGACTCCATACCTAATACCACTATTAAATGAGAATTGAAATAGAATCAGGTAAAATTCTTAACACTGCAATTCTATATTGTCTACTTGAGGGCAATGTTCCCTCTGATATTGAAAATCGCTGCGTAGCAGTTGGAAACTGCTGCGCGGCGATTTCCTGTCAGGTGCGCGGCCGCGCAGCAGTGTTCCCTCTGACATTGAAAATCGCTGCGCAGCAGTTGGAAACTGCTGCACGGCGATTTCCTGTCACGTGCGCGGCCGCGCAGCTTAGAGGGAACATTGCTTGAGGGAATAGCAATAGCAATAGCACTTAGACTTATATACCGCTTCATAGTGCTTTACAGCCCTCTCTAAGCGGTTCACAGAGTCAGCATATTGCCCCCAACAATCTGGGTCCTCATTTTACCCACCTCAGAAGGATGGAAGGCTGAGTCAACCTTGAGCCGGTGAGATTCGATCTGCCGAACTGCAGCTAAGCAGTCAGCTGAAGTAGCCTGCAGTGCTGCACTCTAACCACTGCGCCACCTCGGCTCTGGCCAGGTTTAATTATAAAATATGAAAACAAAGTAGAACAAATTTATAGATACCATAGTTGATAGCTGATCTTCCAGCTATGAGTATAAAATGTTGATTTTTATTACGATTGATGTGCCAAAAAAATCTGGAAGAAATTATCTGATAGCAAGTATGTTAAACCAAATATAGTATAGTATAAGAGTTCATTGATTGTGCACACTTCAGGAGGACTTCATTTTAGAATTGCTTTAAATGAATGCAATGTTGCATGTACAAAGGAATTGTGCATCAGTCAGAGACATTATAAGGCCTTACGCACAAAAGTATTCTGAAGAATTTCATTTCAAATTTATGCTGGGAAAAAATCAATATAGTACATACAATTAGCACTTTTCCCTATCTTGCATTTTAAAACTTTTTCATTAAAATGTTTTATTCAGGATATTTATTCATGTAATTACCAGTTTCTCTGAATGATTTATGGAATTTCATTACAGATGCCAGTGCCAAGCCAAAGGTAGAATGCAGTGTAGTAACAGAATTCACAGATCACATATGTGTAACTATGGATGCAGAATTAATAATGTTCCTGCATGACTTAGTTTCTGCTTATCTTAAAGAAAAGGAAAAAGGTATGTAAATCAATTAACACTAATCCTGTGGTCTTATTATGTGTTCTTACAATTTATATAATAATTAATCTGAGGTTTTGATATATTTTAGTAGTAAAATATTTGACTTTATTTTTTTTTGTCTGCCATATTGAATATCAATCTTCTGAAAGGGATTATAGCTAATGAAGCTTTTTAAAAATAACTAAAACCATTTTTCAGGATAAAAGGTCAGGGTTTGTTAAATTCAAAACATCCGTGCTATAACTAAACACATTTCCAATTGATGTTCCATTGAAAACTATTGTGAATTTGTAGGAGTATTATTAATTTAATTGTACCAGAGATTAATTTTGTATTTTAGACCCAGTTGCTACTCAGTTCTTAAGTTTTAAAAATACACTTTTTACATTATCTTGTCATATAGTGTAAAACTGAATGTTTTCCTTTACAAGTATGGAAATACTATGAAATATCATGGGCTAAAATCATGTTGTTTTGAGCTATATGGACTCCAATTGTTTTATAGTATAGTACATATTATATAGTATACAATATAAAGTATATCTGTGCAAAAAATAATTGAAGTTTTCTGAAAAAAATCATTTGTGTCACAAATACATGATAAAGGTATACTTCAGGAATAATGTACAAATCATTCAGTGAGGTACAGCGCTTCGCTGTCTGTCCGATGGAGGTGCCTTCATATAGGCATACATGCCTAGAAGGCTTGTGGAGGGCTTTAAAGCAACTGACTGAAACTTTAAGTACTTGTGCTAGTTTATAGCTTCACAGAATGCATCTTTACGATTGGCAAAGGTGTGTTATTTGCACGATCTAGTAGTGGCATTTAATAGTTCTCTTCCTTATAGCTTTTGATATGCAGTTTTTATATAGGTAATTAATAGGTTACAATGGCAATTGCAGCCACAATTTCTTTGCTAAGCTATGTGGTCATTAAGCTGGTTGTGACTGCATTCTTAGTCCTGGTTGTTGTCAGAACCCCAGGATTGTGCAGGTCATTAAGCAAGAGGAGGTGGGAGACCAAGGTAAGCACACCAGGAGTTATGCAGGTGCTGCAGGCAGGTATTCTGGAGCATGGACAGGTGCTGCAAGGTGCTGTGGGCAGGTACTCTAGAGTGCAGGTGGCTGAAAAAGCAGTGACTTCCAATTTCCTGCTGACTTCCCCATTGACTTTGCTTGTAGAAAGCTGGCAGGGTACATTGAAAATCACAATCACATAACTCTGGTTCACAGTGACATCATAATCACGAGCCAGGACCGAGCACCTGGTTCATGATCACAGCTGTGGAGATGCTACAACAGCTGCACCTTTCAGACCAATCATCAGTCCCTCTTATTCAATGCCATCGTAACTTTGAATGGTCGCTAAACAAGTGGTTGTAACTTGAGAACTATGCGCATATTAATTTTTTTGAAATAGAACTATTCACTTGAAGAAAATTAATTTTTTATTTTGAAATCTTTCCAAATACTATACTACATTAATAACTCTAGATTTTAGTATAATATGTAAGTATTAAGTAATTTATGGCACCAATGAATTTCTTATGTCATGAAAGTTATGAGAACTTGACAATATAAACCAAATGGCTTGATTTGCTGATAATTTTTACTTTGTTTTATTTCACTTATTTTATGGTGGTTATTATCAATATCACCATATCCTTCATACTTTTGGTATCAATAATGTGCAATTCTAATAGTTAGGTCTTAGTAAGCAAGTCAACAATTTTTCTGACCAATCAGTATAATTTTTTTATATTAAATGTGCTACAAACATTAAATTCTTATTTCTGGAATGGTTGCAATCTTACATATTTTATACTTGTCTATGACCAAAATGAAGATTGTAGCCTAAAACAGAAACATTTCTGTTCTTTTTCTAGCAGTCTTTCCACCTCGTGCTTTGTTTAGTCGGCCAGGACAAAAAAGCCCCATCAGTGTACTTGATGAGAGCACTACTGAAAAAGGATTGGAAGAAAGTGTTACTTACACAACTGTGGATTGGAGAGAATTTATCTGTAATACTTGGCATTTGGAGCCCACATTGAGGTAATTAGCATTTGTTTTCAATAATCTATCTGATTTTCAGATAATTATTCCACTACTTATTACTACTACACAGTGGTAAATTGTCATTTCTAAATGACAATTCTAACTCTAACTGTAGGCAACTCTAACGGCTACAGTTTTACACACAGCTAGGAACTATTTACAAAAAGCATAGAAAAGAAAATTTATACTATGAATATTTTTTCTATATTAACAGTTTTATAATATATATCACTGAACATATTAAATATTAGTATTATTTAATATTATTTATATATTGTATATTTTATATATTAGTAATTAACATTAACCGTAATCACTGTGGTGGCATTTTGCCACTTACCTTTTATTTATATAGTTTTGAATTTATATTTATATTCTATTTTTAGAAGTTAGAGGCAATGTTTTATTCTTGCAAATATCTATCATGTGAAACAAATTGGGCTGAGAAATAATGATTGGCCCAATGTCGCTTAGAGAGCGCCATGATTCTTAGGGAATAACCTGGATCTCCTCCAACCAAATCCAACTTCTTAACCAGAGTAGCAAAAATTATCTTTCTATACCTAACACAATTTTTTTGTGCTGTATCATATTTTTCTGGAAAAATAAAAAGCTACAGTGGCATTGTTTATGACTCTTTGTCTTCTAGCATTTAAACTTTCAAACCCAAAGACATAAAACCATAAGTGCAGCCATCAATGTTCTCCTCCCCCTAAAACAGACTGCATGTGGCCCTGGACAGCTAATAATGCAACCCCACAGGATCATAAACTTTTAACATTATTATATGATCTATATACATTAACTATATTTTATATGCAGCCCAAGACAATTCCTCTTAACTCAGTGTGGCCCAGGCAAGCCAAAAGATTGGACACCCATGCCTTAAAATGAAAAGAGAATAGCAATAGAAAAACCTTTACACTATTTGTTCATTTGATTTATGTCTCTCCCCCCCTCCTCCAATTTTATAAAGTTCAGGATTACTACAAAGCTGGTGTCTTTAGAAAACTCAAGCTAAGGAACAATATTTTTTTTAAATGCTCATTTTCCCCAAAAGCAGCAGTATTATTTATTAAATTGGTACAAACATATTTTTCAAATCAGCAAAATAATTTTTAAATAGATCATATAGTTTACTTGTATTCATACTTTTGTCCTTAGATACTGGCAAATGGAATCAAAGACTGTAATCTCCACAGATAATCCCCCCCCAAAAAACCCAATCCAAGGAAGAGTCCTTTTTTGGCATATACAAATAAAAACCAGAAAAGGTTGTATAGTATAGCTGGAAATTAGGGATTGCCAACCATTCCATGCATAGAACAGTTGGTTCTGGTTGATCTGTACCAGAACTGAAACAGGTTTTTGATGTTTTGGATCATGCAGAGTATAAAACCAACTTGAGTGAAGGGAGGAGAGAGCAGAGAAAAATACCAACTATTGGATAGTGGCAGGAAGATTAGTGGGACAAACAGGCCGGGGGGGGGGGACAACATCTTGGGCTAGGACATACCATAATTAGGGACGGCCTAGGACAGGAAAGGCAAGGCCTGGAAAGATGCAGGGAGATGCAAGACCTATAAAATTCCCTTACTGTAGAATCTACATATTAACATACGTAGAACTGTAGAAAAATAATTTATTCTTGCTTATTGAAAGTGATATGTTTTAACTTATAGGTTAATCTCTTGGACTGGAAGAAAGATTGATCCTGTTGGGGTGGATTATATTCTTCAGAAGCTTGGTTTCCATCATGCAAGAACCACTATTCCTAAGTGGCTTCAACGTGGAGTCATGGATCCCCTGGATAAAGTTTTGTCAGTTCTCATAAAAAAACTTGGCACTGCATTACAGGATGAAAAAGAAAAGAAAGGAAAAGACAAGGAAGATCACTAAAAATCCTAGAATTAGGATGGCAAACAGAGACTTTTAAAAATCATTTGTTTTATGGTATGGTCACTGTATAATTTTAAAACAATTTACACTGAAAGAACCTAACAGCTTTTTTTGCTGCTATATTTAAAACTTCATCAATATTATAACTTATTTTGAAAGAGGATGCAATTTTGTGTTCAGTCTAGCACTGCATGACCAATGTTGTGAAGAAAACTGTGAAAGAACTGTTTGATATTTACAACTATATTGTGTGCAATATTCTGCATCAGTTGTATCAGTTTGTTATACTTGAAATAAAAATTAATATCAAATGTAACCCAGTTTAGTTGATCATTTTTTAACAAGGTACATATATAAATAATATATTAGATGGATATATGGGGAAAGTACTGGATACTGTCAAATAAAATGCTCCGGCACTAATGGCATTATTTACTTTCAGATGAGATTTTAAAAACTTGTGTTGTACCCATTGTGTTACTATCACCAGAATACCAACTTAATAGATAATATCTACATAAATGTCATAAATGTCAACGTCATATATTTTGGAATATCTTGATCAGAGTGTTTTAAGATTTCAGTGAAAAAGATTAAATTGAACTGCAGTATTCCTTCTAAATTCAATGTAAATTAATAACATATATTAATGGCAGGGGTGTTGGCTATTCCTGCCAGCTTAATGACCATCATTAGGTGTTGTATCTTATGATTCTTGACGAATGTATCTTGTCTTTTTATGTACACTGAGAGCATATGCACCAAAGACAAATTCCTTGTGTGTCCAATCACACTTGGCCAATAAATTCTATTCTAATCTATTCTATTCTATTCTATTCTATTCTATTCTATTCTATTCTATTCTATTCTATTCTTAGTGTCATCTAAAAATTTGATGAATTCCCCTTCTGTTCCTTCATCTAAATTGTTTATGAAGATATTGAAGAGTACTGGGTCTAAAAGAGTATCTTCTTGTACCCCACTGCCTACTTTCTTCCATGTAGATGTAGTACCATTAAGGACTTACTCGTTGAGTGCAGTTTGTCAACCAGTTACAAATCCATCTAGTAGTGCCGTCTATCTCACATTTTTCTAGCTTATCAAAAGTAGGTTGTGGTCTACTTTGCTGAATGCCTTACTGAAATCCAAGTATAGTCTGGTCCGTTAATTTAGTCACTTTGTCAAAAAAAAATGGACATGTATATTCATTATTATGTATAGCGGAGGCTGTAAAGTTATATTCGGGGCAGCCAGACTCGGTAATACGGCCAAGCTGAGAGAAGGCACGCTAGATCCATCAGGTGTAGCTTTTCCCACTAATTCCGCCTCGGAATAAAGACGTTTCAGAAGCTCCCTCCGTATTCGTCCAACTTCTTAAAGCGGGCGGCAACCCTTACTCTTAAAAACGGACGGTCAGATAAAATCGCCCTTTCCTTTCCAACTGATCAGCAGGAGGACGCGTGTTCCCACCGCCCTTCCACAGAACCCGCTCCGCTCTGTTGCAGCGGCCGGGAACGCTCGTTTCTAAGAGGCGTCCCAACCAGCGAGCCGCCGCCCAAGAACGTTAAAGCGTCGGGCGGAGGAGGAGGAGGAGGAGGAGAAGAAGTGTTCATCACGTGATCGGCAGCCTTAAAAGCGGGCGAAGACGGCGTTTTCCCGCGTGGGATTCTAGAACTCCGGAGGTTCGGTCCCGCGCAGTGCGCGCTTTCTTTTCAGCTTCGTGTAGTTTCTCTCGAAGGCGGAGTTTCCGTTGGAGCTCGTTGGGTGGGTTGAGGGTTACTGCCCGCCTTCGTTTCCTAAGGGTGGCACATTTCTCCACTGCCCCCCTCCCCGCCCATTCTTCTAATGGCTTGACTGGCGCACGGAGGGCCGCCTTATTGACGCCGGAATGCCCTGTTGATAAATAACGCTCTTTGTTGTTTCGACTTGGTTTTAGGTGAGAAAAGATGGCAAATGACTGGGCTCAGGTTTCTAGAGTACCTAGTTTTGCTCAAATGTTGAAGAAGAACTTGCCTGCCCAGCCATCCCAACCTTCTGCCCCGTCTTCGTCTCACAGTAGTTTGTTTCGGCAAGCGGAGAATGCTAAACCGATGTTTTTAATCCCAGAAACATCCAGTGTATCAAACTTGGCGTCTAAGGTGACCCCTATTACAGGTATTGGTTTTGAATGATGGCTTTCCCGATTATGTTGTCTATCAACATTAAGGAATTAGGAGTTTGGTACTACTTAAAGCATTCTATAGACAATGTAGTAAATGCATATGAGCTAGGACTATGATTAAACTATGGATATGTGCCTGGTCCTATCTTTCAGTGGTAGATTCTCATCCTTAAAAGGTAATACCATAATACAGGTGCTGGTGTATAAGTGTAATGAAGCCTGGTTGCTTTTACTTTAATAGATTAACTTGGTTACAATTTAAAGTATTCCTTTTTAAGTTCTAGTTTAAGGTAAATTTTAAACCTTTATTCCACATATTCTCTCATTGTTTAAGCATTATATTATATTCAAAGTTCCTTGCCCACTGAATCATACAATGCTTTTCATTTTCCAGATTTAAATTCAATAACATTTTATAGACTTTAGAACAAAATGTTCGTCACTACCACACAATAGAATTCCCAATTCATTTTTGACAAAGTTAGACCCATAATTCTTTTTGTCTACTTTAAATCTTTCAATTGTAGATATGTAAACCAATGGCAGACATGACCTGATTCTAGCTCCTTAGATTTGATGGTAGGGTCACCCAAGTTGAAAGATTATTTTACCATAAGTCTACCAGTTCAGCCTCCTCACTATTTCTTTTCTAAAAAAAGCTTCCTGTGGGGAAACCCAAAGAGGCACCTTCGTGGAAAACCACCTTTTATATTTATTCCAAACTCTCAAAATGGCAAGTCTGACAAAATGGTTGTTGAATTCAACATTTACTTAACTTTATCACACTATAGGTAACCGTGCCATCCAAATCTTAATTCATGACCTTCCAAGTCCAGTAGCCTCTTATTCTGAAGGTTCACCCATTCTTTTAGCCAAACCAAACAGCAGGCATCAAAGTACAGTTTGAATTTAAAGTATTTCTTGATTATTTTATTCCTCTAATATTTTTGCAAAATTGGATAGCGTTGTTCTACAGACGCATCTGATTCAAAGAGTAATAACTAGCAAAAAGAGTTCTCTTTCTCACATTTAATAATGACCATAGCAAAATTAGTATATTGACCTTTTTGAGCTTTGAACAGAACATTAAAAGAAAAAAACAGTATTTAGAGTAAAATACTAGAATTTTGAAAATAATATTGAAAATAACTGGCTGGGAGTTGGAAGTCCACACATCTTCAGGTAACCATGATTGAGAACACTGGTAAGGTGCGCAAAGCAAGATGTAGTTGCAGTATACAACTACAGCATAGTAGTGGAAAACTGTCCACTGTTTTCTTTTTACTGAGGTCAGTATTTGGATATTCCAGTTTCACTTTCAGATCAAATCTGTATAGTCCATTTGACTCTAAGGCAACCATCGGACCTGTTCCAAGTCACTCTTTTTCGCTTAAGGGTGATTTCATGGGCAAGACTAAATTCTTCCATTGGATGGGCTTAACTGTTCTTTTTGAAATCAATTCTCTTGAGGCAAGACATTTTTTACTTGGCAGTGTATATGTTTGATATTTTTTAGCTTTTTTTTAAAAAAAATCTTCATTGGGCTGAAAACCATACATTTTCTTCGTAAGATGCTACTCTTGATGGAATGCTTAGGAGCCTGGTGGCAACTCTCAGGTGTTCCAATATACTTCCAACCACATGAAAGACAGTATATTCTCTGCCACTGGCCAGTTTTAAGTCTGCTCCCAATTTTTTCTTGGCATGGTATTCTCATCAAAGCTGTTTCCAATTTTATTGAGAATGGGAGATATTTCTTCCCGATGAATGATATCCTCTCTTATTAGGATGCAAAATGTGTACTGCCAGATGAACTGAATTAAAACAAAAATTGGATCTCTCAAAAGACAGTTATTTTCTTATTTTTCTTTCAGTTTTTGTGTACTGGTGATTTGGACAAAATCTCAGGTGTTCATAAAATTATATACGTCAGGAGCATTTGAGAGATAAGCCAATCTCTAAGTTTCTTGATGGACACTAAAATTGGTAGAAACAGATTGAATATCCCACAGTTGCTTTTTTATAAAGTCCAGTTGCATTTTGGAAAAAAAAATAGCACCTTTGGCATAACCATGACCTGGATGACTGAGAATTTCCATGGACAAACAAATTGAATGTTACTTGTCATTGGATATAAAACCGATCAATATAAAGAATCTGGTTTCTTTACAATGGATTGGAATTGATTTACTATATCCAATAGGAAAACAAAATGTCATATTATTTTACAATTTATAGGAGAATTTTTTGTACAACAAATGCTGTGGAGATACCCACAATAGAGACTTCTGTCTTTGCGAAATAAAATCCAATTGTTAGAAAAGATCCTGTTTAATGCCTTAAGGAAAAGCCTTATTATTAAGAATCATTCGACAATATTTTATCTTGGACGGACCAGCGATAATGATTGCTGTGATTTATGCTAGACTGGAAGCCGTTGTGGACTTTCTGTGAATGAAATACAATAAATAGATTGTTAACCGAGGATTTAGAAGTTTAATTCAACTGTTGGTTTTATCTGTTAAATATATTTTCATATATTAGATAGTTGCCAGGCTAAGTGGGTTGGGTAAACAGTATTATAGAAATTTGTGTGCCTGCTTCACAAGGGGGGATTAGTTATTATTTTTGAAATATATGAGTTATTCAGCTGGGGGGGTACAATTTATGTATATGTTTGTTTTGTCTTGTTTATGAACTTTTTTGGTGTAGCGTTTAATTTTGTTTTGTTTTTGTATTTTTCTGTTTTTGGAATTTGTGTTTTAATGTTTTGAATAAAATAAAAATTGAGTGAAAAAATCTGGTTTTGAATGCTGTGTAATTTGGGATATAAAATCATTTGTTGTAGTACACTGCTAATCATTATTTTAAAAAAGAAATATCTGAAAAGGAACGGTAGCTGTACTGCTAGTTTCCTGGCATTAAGCCTATTTTCTTTTCCATGGTTCTCTTCCTAGAATCTTCACACTTTAATTAGCAAGATATTAATTGTTGAATAGTTTCACAATAACTATATAGTTTGTTACTATTGTACAGTATTCCCATTTAGGTCTCTTACCAGAGTATGAGATAGACAATACTATACAATTACATTTAATATTTTCAATGCAACTTTCATGTTATTCATTATCAGTTATAAGAGCTGTTGTGAGACCTACATTTTCAATCTGTACAGTTGGTAATTTGGCTACACATATACTAATATGACAGATTTGGTAGCACTTGCTTCTACATCATATTGCAAACATAATAGTCATTAACAGAGTTCTTTGAATATGATTATCCATTTGATATTAGCTGTTGATACAGCTTGACAAATCTTTGGCACAACTGTTTGAATTGTTCTTGGATGTTGCTCCAATTATACATATTAATGCATTTGTAGTTCAGAATACCCAAGCATTTCATTATGTTATATATATAATTATATAATGTTTCTTATTAGTTACTGATTTTCTCATATAGTATTTATCTTGATAAACTTATACTGGTATTTTTTAAATAACTCTTAAAAGTTCTATCCTTCCCTGTACAGGTTCTTTAAAGGGGCAGATCAAGAATAAAATGGAATAAATGCAGGGGGGAAAAGTCTCATTTGTAAATTGACTCTAAAGAGGAATTTTTGGAAGAGAAGAAATATAAATAACAACAATGAAGGATTACTATGTTTCAGATCAAGTAAATGCTATGATTCACATTAGTTTTTTTGTGCTCTTTACCAATGCACTTTAGGTCATGACTATCAATATACTAAAACTGTGCCTATAATTCCAATTACTTCACTTCCCCCCAAGAAAATTCCAAAGGAATTTATTGCAAAATACAAGCGAGGGGAGATCAATCCAGTCTCAGCTTTGCATCAGTTTGCACAAATGCAGCGTGTACAGCTTGAATTAAAGGAAACTGTGGCAACAGGTAATTTTTTTTATTGTAAGTTATCAGCACTGGATGTTGAAATATGTATTGTGTACATTAGAAAAGCCTAGGAAACTGGTTTGCCGTAAATAAACTGCATATAGGACTCTCTGGCTTGTTACCTTGTGGTTTTTCCTCTGTGGTGCAAGAAACTAGCAAACTAAAGTTTGTTTGGCACACTGGTGGTGGGTAATTCTTTTCAGCTGGAGGCTGTATATTTATACCAGCATTAAGGAGGGGTTAACTGATGATGTCATGATGGCTCCAATTTTGGCCCTTTTTGGTTCTTTTCCAAAGGTTCATACGATCTATAACAGGGATGTCAAACTTGCGGCCTGCGGGCCGGATGCCTCACACACTGGCCATGCCCATCCCCGTTTTAGCAAAAGGGGGAAAAGTGATACGTCACATGACGACAATGTGACGATGTGAGTTTGACACCCCTGATCTATAAGATCTGAAGACAAATCAGAATATGTAATTCATATTTATTAGATCCAGCCGTTATTTGTACAACTCAAGGTGGTGTACATGTTTCTGCTTTCTATATTTTTCCCCACAACAACAACCTGATGAGGTGGTTTGAATGAATAAAGATTGGTCCAAAGTCACCCAGTCAGCTCCCATGCATAAGGGAGGACTAGAACCCATTGTCTCCCAGTTTCTAATCCAGTGCCTTAACAAATGATGAAAGGAGAAAAATAGGGAAAAGATTAGAGGTGTCTTAAGCTTCTGGGAGGCTTAAAATACTGCACTTTTTAAATTTCCAACAAAAGAAAATAAAAATGGATCCCAACTACTATAGAGGCACTCCTGAATTAACCAAACCTAGTTAATGTATTTTCTGAATTAAGCTATAGGAAATCACTCTGAAAGCAAATGAAAGATCTTGATCCCAAAACTCAGAAATCCTGGTATAGTATATTTGAGAAATATGTAATGGCTAATCTAAATGCCATCTAACAAGTATTCACATTGTTCTACAGGCTTAGTTGTGAAGTCAGATCTCTTAAATTGCTGATCTCAAAAGTTTACTATGATATTGCATGCTAGACTTAAATAAGATTGTTAAAATGCCTCTTATCACCTAGCTAAAATCTAAAATTCTCTTATGTAGAAATCTGATATAACACATGATGCTAGGAACTGGTAAATGGATGCTAACTTCACCCATTTATCAGGAAGAGGCAGGGGTGAAATCCAGCAGGTTCTGACAGGTTCTGGAGAACCGGTATCAGAAATTTTGAGTAGTTCGGAGAACCGGTAGTGGAAATTTTGAGTAGTTTGGAGAACCGGCAAATACCACATCTGGCTGGCCCCAGAGTGGGGTGGGAATGGAGATTTTGCAATATCCTTCCCCCAGGAGTGGGGAGGGAATGGGGATTTTGCAGTATCCTTCCCCTGCCACGCCCACCAAGCCACACAGCGCCCACCAAGCCACACCCACAGAACTGGTAGTAAAAAAATTTGGATTTCACCACTGGGAAGAGGGTTTTATTTGGTGGTATGAAACAACTGTCAACAATCTCTTTTGGAATATTTAAACATGTATTTCAGTTATTCTGTTACATTGACAAGATGATTGCAATGTGATTGCATTTTGGACGAGGACAGAAAATTACAGAAGTGCTAACATATTTGAGAATCATAACCTTTATTTTTTATTTTTCCTAAATTGAGGTAGACTAGAGTTTGATATTAGTAAAACGTGCTTAAAGCTGGATGAAAACATGTTAATTTATAAAACTAGAAATAAATGTTTGCTTTCCTTTTTGCATTTTGAAGGAAATCTCTTGGGAACTTACTTTGCTTTTTGTGCTGTAGTTGATGGCATTCAGTATAAGACTGGATTGGGCCAAAATAAAAAGGAATCAAAATCAAATGCAGCAAAACTTGCTCTTGATGAACTTCTGCAATTGGAAGAGGCAGAACCAAAAGCTTTGGAAAAGCCAGGTAAAGCTTTTATCTTGAAACATAAATGGATATTCTCTGTGTGCAATTGGAATTTGAGTGATGGAAGTAATATCGCCCCAATGGTTTAGTGCAGTGGCCCCCAACCTTTTGGGCGCCAGGGATCAGTTCCATGGAGAGAGGTTTTTCCAATAACCTGGGGGGGAGGAGTGGTTTCACATGCTGCCTGCATCTCATGTGTGCAGATGGAGCTTTGCTCGTTTGCTTGACCCGGTTTCTGATGCCAGTCCATGGCCCGGAGTTTGGCGAACCCTGGATATAGTGGTATTCTTTATATCTAAAACTTAGTACTAGGGACTGTGGAGAAAAGGGCAGATAGAATAATTTTTCATAACTTTGGAGTGGTAGATAGGTTCTACATTATTGGGACACATTATCAAATGTAAACTAAGAATTTTGTTTAGATTAATATCAGAAGATTTAATAGATTTAATATTGCAGTAGATCATTTTTTTGGAACATTTATTTATTTGGTAAATTTATGTAGCTACCCATCATATAGAGTATGTGCTCTGAGTAGCATACAGAGTTAAAAAACACAAAACAATACAGCAAAATAAACCACACAAAAGCCAACAAAAACATCAAAACAATAAAAATCATTAAAAACAATCTGCTGGAAAGCACTCAATTTTCCTGCCATATGGGTTTAAATGAAGAGAAGTAGAAATCAAATTGTAGAGAGTCTTAGATTTAATCTTTATGTAGAAGCTGCTGCCTTAAATAATAGTACATTCATTTACACGAGTCATTTTATAAACCTACCTTGGTAACATTTTCTCTTCTGCCAATATGATATTATTCTCTCACCCAAATCTTAAATTGCTCTTAAGTATATGATGTTAAAGTTCTGATTTCTCTCTTATTCTGCTGCCATTGAAGAACAGTCCCACTATCTCATAGTTTTGTTAACCATTACCTTGGAACAGCGGTTCTTAACCTGTGGGTCGCGACCCCTTTGGGGGTCAAACGACCCTTTCACAGGGGTCGCCTAAGCGCGCGCTAGCCCACTATCTTGGTGACTGGCAATGCGCACGCGCGGGAGGGGGTCACGGCATTAGGAAGGTTGAGAACCACTGCCTTGGAAGGAAGTCATTTGACTGAATTAACTGGGAATAGGGTCAATGCAGTCAGGATGGAATAGTAATGAGACAGAAAATTTCATACCAGCATATATTTTTTTGGAGTGACTCAAGGATAGCATTTTACCTTAATAGTGTGGAAGGGTTTTCTCTTTATAACTGCTATTATGTTTGCAGGTCCTGTCAGAAATTTTGCTGAAACTATACATGCAACCAAACCTCAAATAACAGAATCTGCCTATTTTACAAAGATTCATTATGGTAGGAATGTGCTGTTTTATTCTTAAAAACCTTTTTAAACACCTAAATTAATCCACATAGTTTATCCATTTTATTGATGAAGTAATGCAGTATCTGTGACAGCATTGAATTATCAGTCTGTTAAGTGCCTGCTTATCTGTGTTGCAGATAAACACACCCACCCCAGCTCCGTAAAGGCAAAAAAACATCCCGATACATCACGATGTGGCCCACGATGCGATCGGGTTTGACACCCCTGGTCTAGACCATGGTTGTCCAATCTTTTGGTTTGCCTAGGCCACATTGAGTGAAGAGGAATTGTCTTGGGCTATATACAATATATATATATATATATATATATATATGTGTGTGTGTGTGTGTGTGTGTGTGTGTGTGTGTGTGTGTGTGTGTGTGTGTGTATTTTTAAAAACTTCTATTATTTTTTATATTTTGGGGCAGCATTACTAGCTATCCAGGGACACATTCGAGCCAGGGGTTGGACATGCCTGATCTAGACCTTGAGGGCCCTTTCCAACCCTCTGATTCAAGGGTAAATGGATTTGGCCTGGCCTGGATTTGAGACTCACACAGCTCTGGTGATTATGAGCAGAGAAATCTTCATTAGGAGCTAGATGGAGCGATAATATATGCAAGGTCACAAATAGTGATCATGTGACTGCAAAATCTTGCACTGTTGTAATTGTGAGCCAGGCACCAGGATTGCAATCATGGAGCTGCTGCTGCTGACATAAGTACAAAGACCAGTGATAATTATCACTATACAGCGTAATTGCAAGTTCAGTCCCTGAATATGGAGTCATTAAGCAAGGACCACCTGTAGTTCAAATGTCTAAGCTTTGATAGAGGGATAAAGATCACTGGCTACATAATATGTTAAATTTTCTCTAATTGGTTATTTGTTCCAAGTACAATTTTCCTTTGGTATTATCAAGATAAATAGTTGGAGTCCTACAGATTTCAAGAAAATGATTTTCCACTCACAAGTTACCCTATTTATGCACTGAAGAATGCAAACTTTAATGTTCTTTCTTTTCTTGAATGATTATATCAGTATAGCTAAAAAAAACCTATCTTGTTTACTTTTTTAAAAAAATATTTTAATAGAGGGGCAGCATCTCGCACATAGAAAAATTTCTCAAGTTGTCAGAGAAACATTCGATAATTTGGTGGATAAGTATCCAGAGTACCAGAGTTATAGCAGTTCAGTAGCTGCCTTCATAATTGAAAGAGGTAGGCATTCTTCCCGTAAATAATACTGTTTAGTTGTTGGTAGTCTTTTTAGCCTGAACACACCAAAAAATTACTCTTTTCCCCATAGCTACAAAATATGAAGTGGTAGCTGTTGGAACAGGTGAATTTAACTATAGCCAATGCAGTCATCCTGATGGAAGAGTGTTGCATGATAGTCATGCAGTTGTTACTGCAAGGCGCTCTCTACTTAGGTACGTATATAATGATGCTCCCCCCCTCGCCTCAGTTACATTTATGTAATTCTTTCATGGTGTTGAAGTTCATAGAAATTCAATTGCATTTATTATGGATTTTAAAGACTTGATATCTAATGTCTAAAATGTTAATATTTCTTTAAAGGTATTTTTATAGACAGCTTTTACTTTACTTCAGTAAAAATCCTGCTATGATGGACAAATCCATATTTTGTACTGAACCAACATCTAACCTGCTTGCATTAAAACCAAATGTAAAAGTATTTCTCTACATGAATCAGTTGCCAAAAGGATCTGCTCAGATAAAGTCCAAGTTGTAAGTAGTGTTTTTTAAAGGTAAAGCAGAATTCATAAAAATACACAATTTCCCTCATAAACATGTTCTTGATTATGTATTCCTGAGGCTTTTTGTATATTTAATGTATATATTTCATTGTGTTTAGAAGCCCAAAGTGGCATAGATAGTGCTGTCTCCTATTTTTTGTTCCCCCAAAGCTACTCTGTGATGTAGATTGTCCAAAAGCTATCCATTGAATTCCTGTAGCTGAGAGTAGATTAGAACCTGTGTCTTTGTACTCCTTGTCCAACACCTCAATTTGTTATACCGTGATAAAATATTCTTGCAGAACAATAAAATACTTTTCAATCTAGCTTTTATTTCAGTGTTTTGTATCCTCTTAAAATATTGTTTTTATTTCTCATATCTATGTGTTTGGGATATGTAAGGGCTGAACTATATCCTTTGTTGTAGACACCTCAATCCAAACTCAGTATCTGCATTTGAAGCTGATGAAGAACTGTGTCTTCATGTGGTTGTTGAAGGAAAGGTTTATCTCACAGCTTTTTGTCCTGCTGAAATTGCCACAATAAGCAGCATGTCTACCAGTGATAAACTGACAAGGTGGGAAGTATTGGGTGTTCAAGGAGCCCTACTGAGTCACTTCATTCAGCCAATTTATGTTAGCACAATAATTCTTGGTAAGTAAATTATTTCTAATTCAGTAGTGCTATATTATAAAGATATACAGTCATGTGAAAAAGAAAGTACACCCTCTTTGAGTGCTATAGTTCTGCATACCAGCACATAACTAAAAATCATCTGGTCCTTAGTTCTTAAAAGTAGGTAAATACAACCTCAGATGAACAACAACGCATGACATATTACACCATGTCATCGTTTATTTTACAAAAAGAAAACCAAAATGGACAAGGCATATGTGGAAAAACTAGTTACATCCTTACTGCTTCCATAGGTATGAAGAGGCTAAGTACCAGTGAGGTGCTGCTAATCAAGTGTCCTTGATTAATTGATCATCAGCAAGTGTGACTACCTCTATAAAAATTGAGATTGTAGAAGTTTGCTGATCTCTAGCATAGAAGTGTGTGTTAATACAATACCAAAGAGTAAAGTCATCAGCAGTGATTTTAGAGAAGCAGTTGTTGCTGCCCATCAATCTGGGAAGAGTTATAAAGCCATTTCCAAACAATTTAAAGCCCATCATTTTACAGTGAGGAAGATTACTCATAAGTGGACAAACATTCAAGATAGTTACAAATCATCCCAGAAGTGGATGTCCCAGCAAATTCACCCCAGGGTCAGACCGTGGAATGCTCAGAGAAATTGCAGAAAAATCCAAGAGTTGCATCTCAAGACTCCACAGGCTTCAGTTAGCATGTTAAATGTTAAAGTTCATGACAGTACAATAAGAAAAAGACTGAACAAGTATGGTTTGCTTGGAAGGGTCGCAGGAGAAAGCCTCTTCTCTCTAAAAAGAGAACATGACAGCATGGCTTAGGTTTACAGAGTTGCATCTAAACAAATCACAAAACTTCTGGAACACTGTCCTTTGGACAGATGAGACCAAGCGGAGGTGTTTGACCATAATGCACAGTGCCACGTTTGGTGAAAACAATGCATATCAGCACAAACATCTCATACCAACTGTCAAGCATGTTGGTGGAGGGGCTGATGATTTGGGCTTGTTTTGCAGCCACAGGACCTGGGCATCTTATAGTTTTTGAGTCAACCTTGAACTTTTCTATATAATAAAATATTCTAAAGTCAAACATGAGGCCATCTGTCCGATAGCTAAAGCTCTCTGGCATTGGGTCATGTAACAGGACAATGAGCTCAAGCGCACCAGCAAATCTACAACAGAATGGCTGGGGGAAAAAAAGAACCAATGGCCCGGGCAAAGTCCAGACCTCAACTCAATTGAAATGTTGTGGTGAGACCTCAAAAGACTTGTGAATAAACAAATGCCCACAAACCTCAATGAATTGAAGCAAATGTTGTAAAGAAGAGTGGGCCAAAATTCCTCCACAATGATGTGAGAAAGCCATACAGAAAACAATTACTTCAAGTTATTACTGCTAAAGGTGATTCTACAAGCGATCGAATCATAAGGTGCACTTAGTTTTTTACAGATGATTTCTCCATTTTGGTTTTCTTTTTTGTAAAATGATGACAGTAATATGTCATGCATTGTTAATCTGAGATTGTATTTACCTTTTTCACATGCATCTTTCGGAAACTTCACAACTATTATAAGAGTGAGGTTTATTAGACAAGAAATACAGGTTTAAATGCTACATTTATTTTCAATTAAAAATATGAACTGTTTTGACTTTCTAAACAAGGTATACAAAATTGCAGTGCTGGAATTCTATGAAATCCTCATTTAGAACTTAAGTATACAAATTTCAGTACTGGTATGTATTCATAGGCAGTCATTGGGCTAACATGCTTGTTTTATAATGAATGATTTGGGAGATCTATATTTTTAAACTGATATGTGAATCTGCTATTTAGTTGCAAATGCATTTTAATCAGGACTGAAATAATAAACACAAATTTTATTGCCAGTATCTGGTTTCCAGTGTTTTTAAATTTTACTGCTCTACATAAAAGTAAATGTCTACTGTAATTTTATAGAAGTTCATCTTGATATTTATAGTGACAGTGACAATAGAATTAATTTCCAAGTTAATTCCCTTGATCCTCTTTTTAATATTTGTGATATGAATCTCAATTTTTTAAGGTGACGCAAACTGCTGTAGTACAAGAGGATTAGAAATAGCCATCAAACAGCGCATAGATGATGCACTTAGTAAAAAACTTCCCATGTTCTACCTTGTGAATAGACCTCATATTAATTTGGTAACTGCTGCATACCCTGTGCAGATTGACCTGGACCATAGGTCTCTTAGTGTGAATTGGTCACAAGGGGACTTATCGCTGGAGGTGATAGATGGATTAAATGGAAAAATCATTGAAAGGTCAGTGTTGCAATAAAGTCCATTAAATAAAATATGAACTAACATGTTCTTTAGAAAAATTATAGAAATCTTAATTTTATTAAAATAAACAGGGACTTCTTTCAAAATAATTTTCAATTTTATTATGTAATGATAGCTTACAATTTTAACCAGTGGTAATTGTTCTTGGAATATGCTCCTTATTATTGCTATCTTTTTCAAAATTAGTTCACCCTTCAAAAGTGGTATTTCAATGGCAAGTCGTCTTTGCAAAGCTGCAATGTTAAGTCGCTTTAAGTTAGTGGTTAAAGAATCAAAAAGAGAAGATTTACTTAAAGCAACAACGTACCATGAATCAAAGGTAACATTAGCTAATATAAATGTGCTCTAGTAAAAGTGTCATAATTTCTAATGTAGAATTATAGCTATTGAACTATTGGCTTCAAAGCTAAATAATAATCATGGTGTGATTTAAGTATTAGCAAGGAAAACAGCCATTATTTGAGATCTGTTGCAGAATTGATATTAGATTTGGAAAGTGGATCGGCATGTTTCTTGTCTTCATGATACTGCCTAGTCTATAAGTAGGAATCATATTATCAAAAACAAGCCACTTTTATTTAAGCTAATAACTGTTTTCAGAATTTCTGCCCATCTTTCTATCCCTTGTTTCCTTTTTACACTTGTAACAAAAGAAGAAAAATTATTGAGTATTCTTTCATTGTGGCCTTGAGGAATTTAGGATATGTAAAGAGAAGCATCCCATACTAGGTGTGCTTTTTTATAATGGCACCTGTAATTGGATTTATCACAAAATGGAAAATAAAATAAATATATACCTCTTTTGTCATCTAAAGGCTAACTTTGTGATAACTCATATTTAACAACTAAAATATGGGCTATCTATTCAAGCAATGATAGAAAAATTGGTATTGCCTATACGATTTGCATAGGCTTTTTCCTATTCCCCCAAAGTACTACATTAATAGATTGTGGAAAGCAAAAAGTAACGTTCAAGCTCAGCTTCATTCTTAGCAACTATAGGACCAGTATACAACCCTAGGATTTTTTTATATCCTCCGTCCAATGAATCCCAATCCTGTTTACTATTTCTGTTCCATGTACATGTAGTCCTCAATTTACGACCACAGTTGAACCGAAAATTTCCATTGCTAAGCGAGGCAGTTAAGGGAGTTACACCTCATTTTGCAACCTTTTTTGCTACAGTTGTTGTAGCAAATCACTGCAGTTGTTATGTGAATCATGCAGTCATTAAGCAAATCTGGCTTTCCCCATTGTCTTTGCTTGTCAAAAGACGGCTGGGAAGATTGCAAATAGTGATCATATGACCTCAGGACAGTGTAACTGTTATAAATACCTGCCAGTTGCCAAGTGCCAGAATTTTGATCACGTAATCACAGGAATGTTGCAACATTCATAAGTGTGGTAATAAGTCACTTTTTTCAATGTTGTTGTAAGTTTAGTCGCTAAACGGATGGTTGTAAGTTGAGGACTACCTGTAGTGACTTCTGTTGAGATCATTCATTCATGTGGCAGGTGACATACAGCTCTTCTTTAACTTAAAACAAAATGTAAACAGAATAAAAAAAAGTCAAAAACATAAAAATCACAGTATAAGATTTAGGAAAAAATTCCAGCCATCCATTACATCAGTTAAAAATCAGAAATAAAGTGCATTTCTTGAAAAGGGTTATTGTTAATTTTTTTTACCAATTATCAATTCCTCAGTTTTTTTTTTAATTTAGATTATGGCAGAATCTTACCAACAGACAAAATACTTGCTGAAGTCCTACTTGGAGCAACATGGTTATGGGTCTTGGATTGTGAAGTCTCCACACATTGAATATTTCAGCATGTAAAGGTTAATATACCAGCTCTATGACCTAAAAAATAAGCTTTTGCTCTTGAGAAGAATTTTTTAATTGGTTAATTGTGGATCAGTGTTGACCAGTAATATGAGCTGATAGATAAAAAATGTGCTTAAACATAAGCAAAATAAATATACTATTTATTTAGTTAACATATGCAGATCTTTTTATTTCTTTGTCAGTGTAAAAATAATAAAAGTTGAATTAGCTTGTGCTATGTACTTGCTGCAAACTGCTATCTCAAGGACTTTGAATTTGAGGAGTACCTTTGGGAAAATATAGTGCGGTTGACAATAGTTTTGATCTGTACCATGTTATACAATAGCAGAACCAGCTATATGTCATTGGCTTGCTTTCTGAAAAGTTATGTGCAATTCTGGCATAAAAAGCCACAGTTCACCTTGTTAATCATATTGAAACTTTGTGGGTTTAAATCCCTTTTCAGTTGTGGGACTTAAATTTATCTGCAGGAAACTACACAAATTATGCTTGCATTACAAGAGTAAACGCCTACAAATACATTTTGAACAAAGTGTGTGATCTGTTTGCTGTGTATTATGGAATTAATTCTGTAACTTGCAGAACTTTCAAACAATATTTGGCTCACTAATAGAAACAACTGTATTGGGTATCTCAAAATATTTAATTTGTAATTTGACTCCTTTTGTTATTCTTAAGACTTAAGGTGAATGGATACTGCTTTGTATAGTAATACTACACTTTATTTCTAGTAAAATAAGCATGATTCGACTAATTTTTGAGAGTGTGGTTCATTAATATACTGAAACACTTTTTTGAAACTCCAAGCCCATAAAGTATTTTTTGCTGGAAAATGGCAACAAGCAAGAAAATACAAAGCTACAAGCAAAAGAGAATGTTCCTTAAAAGTTAAACTGTTTTGAGGGTGGGACAACCCTTAGAGTTAAATATTTTCATTGAAGTAAAAGTGTTATAGAATGGCCCTATAGAACAGTTAAAACTATTTGAAGGAGTAAATCTTATAACCACTTTAATGGATAATTCACTTTACGGATTGGTCTTTAGTTCAAGAAGGAATCTTCATGATGGTTACTGAAAATGATTGTTTATGCAATTGTACATAAATGCAAAGTGTTTATGCGCCTTGTAGAGACCATACCCCTCATAAATGATTTCCTTTTATTTATGAAGCAACCAAACCACTGAAAGTCAATCTTTTTTTAAATTTTTTGGTGATTAGACTTCCTATGTGTAAATTTAGCATAAGAATTTGTGTACAAGCATTTTTACTTTATTTCATTGTGTGAATTGGAATAAATATATAATAAAATTAGCAATATTCAATGCTTATTTCTTTGCTAAATTAGTATTTTCCAGTAAAACTGGTCTCTGCTATAAATCAAGAATTGTCTAAATTTTCCTTTTATAAGAAAATGAGTCATTTTCCCTTCCCTGGAGCAATTTTTTTCGAGTAGTATTACAACAGATCTTTGGAGAGATTATTCTTCCCAATCATAAAATTAAGCATTCAACAAGTAATAAGCAGGTATTCTATATGTATCTTGCAGAAAAATACAGTCACAAGATTTGCTAGGAATTGTGAAGAAGCGAATGACATTGTCCTTTTTTTCAAATCTCGTGTCTATAGACCTATTCACAGAAAAGCACTTGTTCCTAACGGCAAGTATTTATTTGTATGACCCTGTATAGCAGCGGCCTCCAGCTTCTCCATTGTGGACTCATGGGGAGGGAGGGGATGGTTCTATGCGAGCAGCTCTATTTGCGCAAGCGGCAGGCACGTGCATCTGCCACTCACACAAATAGAGCTGTGTGCGCTCACCTGCCTGCTGCGCATGCAAATGAAACTGCATGCGTGCCACTTCCGCAGCCTGGTTCTGAATGGTCCGTGGGCCAGGGCTTGGAGACCCCTGCTGTATATGATTGAATTTTGCAGGTGCTATATAAACAATCTGCAATTTATCAAAATGCAATCTACAAAAGTAGAAGGAAACAAAGATAATTGACATAAAGAAAAGTATTTCATGAATTTATGATGATAACCTAATATTAAACTATTGAAATCAAAGCATGGGTGTGGGCTCCTTGAGCCATAGGGCAAATAATGTAGAACTATCTTATTGATGAGGTTGCAAGACTAATCAATTAATAAACTATTCTAACTTAGAGCTATCATTAAATAGTCATACTTCTTGGTTTTAGGTCCTTTTACATCATATGGGTTAAAGACCCAGGCAGTGTCTCTTGAGATGGATATCCAGATGGGTTGTTTTAATTAGACAGTCCTGGAGCAGAGTACCAAGCCTTGTAATCTTCAAAGCTGATACCTCCCCCTCTCAAATAAACTGATCATTTACCAAATAAAACCTTACCCCACACTTCATCTAGCCACTCAAAGAAACCCTAGGGAATATTATCCACTTCCACAGTTTTTATGAACTCAAAAGAATCTTGATTGCTCTTGGAAACTGGTGGTAAAGTCATAAGACTGCCCCAGTGGCATTTTTGAGTGAATGAAAATAATTTTATCTGCAAATAGCATCAGAAAATTATTACAGCAGCCAATGGATACATCTTCCATTTCCAGGCAAATGGATAACCCTAGGTAACCCTTAGCAAGGCTCACAGTATACAGATAGTCCTGGACTTAATACCCCCACCTCTCCTCTTCCTAATGTCAAATCACACAGGTTACTAAAAGGAGCACTGGCTTCCTTGAGTATGGGAGGCCCTGGAAGGCCTAGCCTGGAAGAAACTGCTATTTTCTGAGCGCCTACATGGAATTATGGATGCTCAGAAAATAGCAGCCACTTCCAAGATCGCACTGCATGGCTCAGTGATCTGGTGCTGCAGAAGCAAACATTGCTGAGTTGCACAGCCCAATCCCACAAGCAGCTGTCGTTTTTATTTATTTATTTATTTATTTATTTATTTGTTTGTTTGTTTGTTTGTTTGTTTGTTTATCTTGTCATGTTTATGTAGTGTAAAATTGGAGGCTTTGAGAGCTGCATGCAACAAAAAATTTCATTTTTAATGTATATGCCAATTAGGGTACATTCAAAGTGACAATCAA